>JAHWFP010186383.1:0-25311 GCA_023313725.1 Lithobius niger | reverse complement strand
CTAATTATGTATAAAATAGGTAGGCTAAATAATAAGCAATCATTCATGTAATACTGGGCCTTTAATCAACACTCTGGCATACACAATATTGACCCCACAATATGGCCAATTAAATCAATGACAGATTGTTATGATTTGATTGTATCGATTACAGTTATTCGGCAATGAGTCGAATGAATGGCATTACGGATTAAATCGAGCGGTAAACCTAATCATTACTATATTCTCTAAGTTAAATTAAGGAATCTCGGGTTAATTTAGTAGCGGACGTATTGTTACTAGTTAAGCTGAACAATCATAGCTAATGCTATTGCTTAGAATACTTGGCTCTATTATAGAAGCTTGAGTAAGGCTATCGGCACTCGGCTTTTAGCTCGGCGGCGAAGCCCCATCACCAACTGCGGAATGGCTGCTGGCCTGGCGTACTTCGAATCGGGACCTCCGAAATTTGACTGGCGTGCACTAGTTAAACAACTGTTGAGCGGCTGATGATCGACTGATATCATGCATTCCGAGGTTCGGTTTAAATACTGTGGCGTTATCGGCCATGATCAATCCATTGTAGTATTGATTTATTATTGAAATGCTAAATATACTAAGAGTCTGACAGCTTGGGTCCTTATCACCAAATGGGACCTCTACGCATGTCAATCATTGCATTGTTGCTTTCGGGTTCATTAATTGTTCCCCGTATTCGGCGCTTTGAAGTTATATGCCGCCGTTATTAACTATCCCGTGTGGGAGGGATTTATTGTTATTCCACGAAGTGATCGATCACGAACGACGATCTTATCGTAATTAAATCTACTTCTAGAAAGCCATTTAGGTTCTACGAAACTGTCGTAAATATTGTCAATTGGTAATGCCATCCTTTAAACTCTAACAATAGGTGTAATTACACTTGTTCAGGTTACAAAATGGTCTTGCCGCCTCTCGGCCGTCTTTGAAGAGGACTCCGAATTATATTTTCTATCTGGAGTCCTTTTGATCTATCTGAATAAATATTCAGCTCATGCATTTAACAAATGTATGATATTATGCAAATATGCATCTAATCAATTAGTTGTATTGTTTCTGTTATGAATATTAATTAAGCCATTAATTATTTCCTTACATAATCCCTGTTTATCCTAAAATCATGGTACCTTATTTTAGCTTCCAAACCCAGCTCATTTATAACATAAACTGCTTTACATAACTAAGCAAGAATTTCGCATTTACCGACTGGCCCAAAGTTAATTGTCGTGTGACTAGGGAAAACGCACCTTCTTTGAGGTAAAAAAAATAACCTTCACAGAAATCTGGGCAATAATTATGTACAGCAAGATTAAATTGCTTCATTAATTGAGCAATACTATTCTGGGTGGGATTGGAAAAAAAATACTGTACGGCTTAAGTGCATGCAAGACTCGAGAGCGCATTCTCCATGTAACTGAACTCAAATTTAATAAATTCAACTTTGTTGCTGTTGATCTAAAATAAATAATATTTCACTTTCTCTGAGCTGGCCACATGAGTTTATCCCTCTCGCTTTCAACGAGGGAGGCGTGGCCCTTTCCCATATTGTGTTGTGCTCTACCTTCGACCTCGAGTTGGCCATCGTCCGGCCAAGGTCGTTCAAGGCTGAGTAGGTTTCTCTACCCTCGGTAATTATGTTGCCAGCCGTTTGGCCTAGTTTTGCTCTAGCTGGGGGAATGAAAGAAAACACAAGCGTTACTGGCTATGTTTTTTTCAACTTTCAACATTTTCCCTTGTTCTTGCCTCTTGTTTCTTGGCTCTTCACATTTTGAAGAAAAGTCACTTTTATAGGCAAACGTGACTTCAATTTGCTCTCATAGGCAATTTAATAAAATAAAAAAATATGGAATGTGCATGGTTCGATTCAAACAGTACTATTTGACATTGTCAAATTTAATCATTATTTCCCTGCAGTACCAATGGCAACAAGATTTCATCGGAATGCACAGTCTTCATAAAATAAAATATAATATGCATGCTACATACATGAGTCGCCCAGAAGCTAGTATGTTTCTGAATATAATATCACTTGTTTGGTCCCGTGCTGGGATTCAAACTGGCGACCAAGTTATCAAAATCAGGTCTAAACATGCTTTTTACTTATTCGATCAATTTTCATGCTACATAGTAACAAAATCAGGATTAGGACAAGGGAGGGGACAGGATACCTGTTTTGTTACCACGTTAAGTCGTATTCGTTTAACCCCTTCATTTAAGTGTCATCTACTGTTATTCCCAATGATAATTTACACGACTGTGTGCCTATTGCGTACTTAATGTGCAAAATGTTTTCACATACTCCACGTTTTGGTAGTATCTTTGTTAGTGTCTGCATTTGACTATTAAGTTTCATTTTCATAGCTGCATAACGAGTACTGCAACTCATTATGTATGCGGCTCATTTTGATGTGGTGTGTAAAATATAATTATTTTTTTACTTGTATCTATTTCACCCATTTGACTACTACGAAACAGTTCAGACTAACCCGTGTGAGAACCTGTCAATCGTAGCTTCTTAAGAAACAACTGTATTCGTGTTTGTCTGTTTTCCCTTTTGACTACCACGTGACAGTTCAAACTGACCAATACAGAAAGCCGTCTATCATGGCAGTTTAAGAACCTTGTTAATGTATATGTGTGTTAACCCATTTTGACTATCATGCTCAGGTCGAACCTGACAGTTAAGGTTCCGCCAACAAACATGAATTTTAGGAATTATTGTGTTTCCTCACAATAAATGTGTTATACTACAGGATGTGATCGGCACAATCCTTGAGCCTAATGTTGTGCGATGCTCTAGTAACTCGTATTCATTACTAGAGTGAATGTTGTACAATGATTTGTCTGTAAGGCTATCGCCTATAACGAGCTCTTTTGCATGGCAAAAAAAAGACGTTTTTGCCTATGCTACCTCATTGGTCCTCCTGAACGTAAGCGACCAATACATAGGAAAAGTCAGATGCTGGAATTCTAAAACTCCAGAAACCTACGATTTAAAATTAAATCGAAATGCAGCAATCATACAACATATTTTTTTTCTTTTGTGCTGCTAATTTTTCTTCCAGATATGCAAGGTTCTAATAACCTGTTGTCATAGACTTTATTTTACAGTATCTAAGCATTGCAATTGCACCTGTTTAAGTTAGAATATGCACGACATCCCTATGCCTGCTAATTTAATTTTGAATATCTTGTTCAGAACGATGGTGCACCACTTGTGTGGTGGCTAGCACCGGAAGTCACTTTAACTACATTTTTTTTCAATTAAGGGGACGAAGTTTCGTCCGACTTCCAAGTCACTGAGTGACAGTGTAACTACAGTTCTAGTTACCCTGGGCGAATCAAATAATACGAGTTGGCTAGACTCCATCATTGATACGCTAGGCTATAAGTCTGCACTTGCAACACTAAAGTTCACATGTGGTTGTTGCCAACCAGGAAAAAGTTATTTCCAGCATGCGGTAGATCTTTCAAGGTTTTTTCACTACGACCTGAGTAAACGTGTGAAATCTGTTCCTAAGGAACTTACGTGTGAGGTACTTTGAAACCTAGTGTAACCAATAAATTGAACTTACTTCTGGCGTTGCAGGTCTTAAGCGTACCCCACCCTTTATGAAGTTGGATACATGGTGAACCATTTTATATAATTAACGTTAAGTGTGCCTTACCATAGGTAACAGCAATGTTTTTCACATTGACACGCTTTACAATGAGTAATAGGAATGTTTTCCAAATTATTTGAGCTTTACAATGAGTAACAGGAATGTTTTCGGAAGTAATAAGCTTTACAACAAGTAACAGGAATGTTTCCCAAATTAGTAAGCTTTACAATGAGTAACAGGAATGTTTTCTGAATTAATAAGCTTTTTATGGTGCCCCATTAACCTATGAAAATTTCTATATTTTAAGTTTGCATAGTAATGGTTATTGATTTATGTGTGTCGTGGCAAGGAGGGGTGGGGTGTATAATAATTTACACTGATTTTTTCATCACAAGGCTAGGGATCACTTATCTATTTAGTCATTATTCCTGGATCATGGTGGAATGATCCCTGTTCTATGATTTAGCCTCTTTTCTCCATTTATCTGCCATCCTGACACTTGACCACAATTCACTGTATGTTGCACAATTTTTCTGAAAATACATGAATTTTGGACTACATCAGTTGTGTTACATTCACATACATATTCCTAGGTTATCTGAAACATATCACAATTATTTACACTTTGTATTTACTAGTGACATTTATATATAATACAATAATTTTATTTCCTTGAAATAATGTTTCAGAATTTTCTTTTCTTATTTCAAAAGAATAGTTCTGTATTTTCCTACTATGGAGTGAGTTTGCTAAGTTTAGCTTCTTGGGTGGGTAGCAATTGTTGTCATGGTCAAGGGTGAAGCGTCCTGACCTACTTTCACCGTCCCCTTCACTTGTTGATTAGTGCAATTGAGCATGGTCACTCTCTCTGCTGAGAGAAGGGGTGGGCAATAAACGAAAGTTGTCGGCGGGTAGAAAGGGTTGCGGCACAGCTCTGGGCCATGCTAGCTTGATCTGACCTCAAAATGCAGCCTGGTTGAGGCCATGTAAACAATAGCTGATGGTCACTATACGAGCGGAGGGGGTGAGCTAGGTCCCTAGGAAAAAGAGACGGCCCCTTTTTCGTGACGTTAAGCCTGAACTTTGCACCCATTGATTTTGCCAATGTTCGTTTTTGGGTCACAATATTTCGGACTTGGGAAAATTCGGTGATTTTTCCCGCACACGAAGTTGTGTACTTCAATCTGACTGTTCGCTTTCGTTTTCTGCTCCCCAAATACCTTTGTCATGGATCCCTCACGTAAGAAGAGGAGAACAACGCCAAAGGAGGAGAGGAGCGCCGTGGAGAACATGCCTCGCTACATCAAAGACTTCCTGCGACTTTTGTCGCTTTACCTACTTATATTTGGGCCTGCTTGGACCATTATCACTATTGTGAAAGGACACCTGCCTTGTTTCAAGAGTGCCCCCTTCGTGCCTTGGAGGAGACTCCTTATTCTCCTATGCTCCCCGATGAGGATCCCCTCGACTATGTACTGCGCCTTTTCTATATGGAAATAATATTGGAGAATCCAGGACAAAATGTGCTGGTGGACGGTGTTCCGCCCGAAGAATCTTCGCGGGCCCAGCAACTGTGATTGAGTTTATATTTTTTGACCTGCAGTCCCATAATGGCAAGACGGTGCCTGCATTGCCGTTATGTAACTTTTCTTCTATTTCCTTACGGAACCGAAGAATTTGCTTCATATTTCTGGCGGGCGGTCAAAAATGTATTTTTCATGCAGCAAAACTTACATTGAGCCTTGGAGCAACATGAAGAGACCGCCCGTCAGCAGGAGGCTTTCCTGCCGAACAACGAACTGCCCGACGATCTTGCGGAGCTCTTCCCAAACTGCCTGATAGAGGATTTGCCGCCGCTTCCGGACCTTATCCGCATCGCGCACGTTCATGATCCAAACGTCCCAAATATCGCCGATACGGGAGCATCCGGCAACGGCGTCCAGCAGTGCCGGCACCCCGGTCCCTGTAGGCGTGACTGTCCTGTCTGCCACGATGGACAATATGGTAAAAATTTCTTATTTATAATTTTTCTTTTCAACATTTTTATCATGAGATGTTAAATTAATGTTTTAATCCAAATTTTTTATTCATGTACTAGTTAGTAAATGGTACTGTTTTTATTTGCTGGAAGTGGAAATGATAATACCAATTTGTTTATGCAAAATTTTTCCTTTTGAACAACTTCCATAAGCTCATTTAAATCTCATTACAATATTATGCGATTTAAGATTAATTATTGACTGTATTAAGTCTTAAAAAAATCGAATGCAATATATGCATTTGAAAATACGTCATTGCTTCTTGAGCAAAGAATATGTCGTTTTTGACAGGTACTTTTTTTCAAAAGTGTTTTAACTTTAAATCAATGGTTCTCAAAAGTAAAATTAAGTTACTTTGAAGTAAGGTGTTTATTTTTTTTTCACTTTACTGGTATAGGCTCTATGAATTCTAGGCCTTTTGGTAAGTTACATTTGCATGAAATGGTATAAAATCAATTTCCATTTATTTATATGTTGTTTTTATTAACAACGTGGTAATAATTATTTGAAGTACTGGAAGAGGAATTTATACGAACTGGTCTTAAAATTAATGAAACTGCAATTTTATGTTTCATGATCCTTTTCTTCATAGATGTGAAAATGCAATATTGATTATTACTATTATTATTAGTTTTAATTTTATAGTTCATATCCTTATGGATGTAAAATTAAACAGTATAGCATAGCTACGTACAGTTCGTGCAACTTCCGTTTCATAACATATTCGATAATTTATGCTTTTAAAATAATTAAAGAAGCATCTGGCCAGGACTTTTATTTGTTCCTTTCTTAATTTAAGAAATGAATGTCCTTTAAGTGCTTTCATCATTTTTTTTCATTCTTGAAAGGGAATCTGTGCCATGGAGTGATATTTTTATTTATTTGTGTAATAAGTTTAATTTGGCTAGGTGGTCCGAACTAAGTTAATGAAACTGGACTCCTATATAGTCTATTATTTATTTATGTGGCACCGCTTCCGTTTCAAGAACAACATGCTATCTACAATACTAGAGTGTGAGTGAAATGCAAGTTTTGAAATTTTCAGTAGGGGTGGGGGGGGGTGATATTAAAATCTTAGTACAATTTGTTTACCGTACAAATTTGTATAGTACGTATAAGTTTAAATGACTATAAAACAATAATTTTGAAGCTCCGGTAACTATCTGGTAAATATTGGGAATGTATCTTTACAAATTCCTTGGTTTTAGCCGCAACGAGTGCGGTAGCGCGAAGTCAGCGCTAAAAGTAGATTAGGCTCTCTGCGCGTAGGAAAATTAAATTTCCGCTGCGCGTTCAAATATAAATGGCGGTTTTAAGAATGGTAGTAACCTATGGTCTTAGTGCAATAGGGTATTTTGCGTGTTTTATTTTAGTTTGGATAATAATAAGTTCTTTGACTAGGAGGTGTAGTATCACTCACAAAATTTTCATGTAATTATAACAATTTTGTCGGGAAAAGAATATGTTACAGCTACTTTCATATTCTTGAACGTCATAATCCCGTATACAATTTTACAGTGATTTCCCTCCATATTGTTCTTATGAACGTGAGAGAGATTAAAGTAACAACATGTATCGCTATATGCGAAAATTTATATCTACAATGAACCAATTTACATGTCAATTTCACATGCATTGATAATTTTATGAATTGAATTTTAATCTTTGTCGTTCAATTTTCTTAATTTAAGATGACCTGGATAGCGACAGCAGCAACGATTAGCGCCGTTGCCGTTTTTCGACTGCCCACAGCAAAATAAGCGGTGTGGTCGAGTTTGACTTCGACCGCCCTGCTTTCAGGGTTGTACAAATTGTATATATTTAATTTTGATTTTTTTTTCTATTTCATTATGTGTGGTTAAGGGAAATATCAAGTTTGTGTGATCATAGATTTCTGGACGTTCTTCCAAATTAAATTTTTTTAAATGAAATCTTAAATTTTAGTCAAAATTATATTTCCCTGTTCTTAAATTTTTCTTTCGTTTGGGTTTATTTTCTTTTTCATGTTCATCATTTTATCATGACCAAGTATTAAATTTATACTTCTTAAATCTGTGATTGTACACTGTTTTTGTATGTACTAATTTTGACCTTTTATTTCAGGAACTGTTTATGTTTTGTATATAGTCAATGTTCAGGTTTTATTTTATTTCTTGACTATTATTTTTCCATTTATGTTGCCTTTTTATTTTACTTAAATTACCAGAACCCTGGAATTGTTTGTTGTTGTAAATATTTATTTTTAATTTACCCTATTTTGCAAAATTTTTAATTTGCTTATTTTTCCGTAACCATAATTTATCGTAAGGATTTAACTTTACGCTTAATTGTTTTCGGTCACTAAATTTTCTTCCAAATGCATTTTTCTAGTTAAAATTACTAAATTTATTCGATAATTTTAATTTCTATTCTACTGTAACTTACGGTTACGATATGGTTATGCGGATTTAAGTTTTTATTTTGACAATTTTCCATGTCCTATCATTTTTGTTTGTAAATTATTTTACTTAAATCAATGTTCCAATTTTCTGCGTTTTATTTTTTTTCTCTATGTTTTGTTGCAAATCCTTTTATTTTTTTCACATAACACATAACATATCGCATAACATGTTTGTAAATATTGTTTAATTTATTTTAATTAACCTTTTACGTTAATTATATTCTGTGATTACTATGTTATTGTAAATAGTTTCATGTTAATTTTACGTTTTATTATTTGTTTCTGTTATGCAGTAATTGTTTATTAGTTTACGTTTTCGTACGTCATGTTTATACGTGTTTACGCATGTTTTTTTGTTTTGTATATATTTTTTCCTTATTTTCAAATAGTAGTATTTTCTAAAACAAGCTACGAGTTTTCGTCTCCAAAGTTATTTTACATTACATCCTGAAACATAATAGACTTAAGCTATTTTCGTGTATTTATGCAATGTAAATTTGCTTAGTATCACGCACTGTAAGAATCGAAACTACATAGGTGACTGGTCTAGCAATCATGCGTAGGTTTCGGAAAAGTAAGTTCCATTTTTACTCAGTAGGGTCCCTGCGTGCAGAGCGCGTGAACGATCCTTCACAGTGATGCCATGTTTTCATTGTTCTCCGTTGGATACACCAAGACTTACTCATCCTCAACGTTTGCCTATTCCAACTGCCGACGCAGCCTAATTTCTGGGGTAGTTTTACTGCTACAGGTATTGTAACCATGCGTAGAACCAAGCATTCTTTGTTTATTAAGTTCGTAATCTATTTTATGGTATTTATTTTCTAAATAAGCGGCCGATTTTGGCTCGACGCGTTTGCGTTTCTTGGTTGAGCTTGTTTCTGAACCGCTAGCTACATCGTCAGGCTCAGACGGCGTAAACGTTGGTGGTTGAATCTCCGATAAATGGTCTGTCGGATCTTCCAAAAGTTTTGCTATGTATTGTGGTAATTTTATTTCAGCTTCCATCAAGGTACCATTAAGCTGCTCCGATAAATCCAAATCGGTAGGTCCTTTAAAAGGAACAGGTTGGTTATTCGTTATCAGGAACCATGGTCTTAAATTGTTCACATGTTCGCGAACGACTTTTAATGGATCCAGAAAATGTACAATACGAACGATATCACCGTTAACAAATTCCATAATTCTGAACGGTCCCGTCCAAGCACGAAGTAATTTTGGCGAAATTTGTTTAATTGGTAAGAAGTCGCGTAATAATACGTAATCATCGACTATGTAGCGGTAAGGACGTGCAGTGCGATCATAAAAGTTTTGTTGCCTCTTAACTGCTTTCCAAGTATGCGCTCGAGCAACTTCGAATGCTGCTTGTAGTCTACTCTCTAGACGTACTATAGTGTCATCACTATCATAGCAGATTCGTAGTGGTTCGAAAGCTAATGCACTCGGCAATCTAAATTCTGAACCATGATGTAAATAATGTGAGCTAATTAGCGTGGTTGAATTAGGACAGGCACTTAGCGCTATAGTTACTAATTCTAGATACTCGCACCAATTTTCTGGACAACTTGCAGAAATCTTATGTAGTACAGTTTCTATTCTCTTATTTGCTGCTTCTATTGTCCCTCCTACCCACGATGTGTTAGGAGTGAAGTTTATCTGTTTAATATTGAACAAATTTGACAATCTTGCCACAATAGCGTTGTTTATCACACTTCCGTTGTCACCGCGCAGTTACACGGGTGCTTCATATCTAGCTATTAGGTGAAAAAACAACTTTTTAGCTATTGTTCTGCTTTCTTATCGGGAATTCCGAATGCAAATACATAACGACTGAAGTCGTCAATTAACGTCTATATGTAGACGTTCCCGTGAACGCTTTTATTCAAGGGTCCAATGAGATCCAAGCTCCATGGATGAACTGGTCTCTGTAGGGGTTGATAGGCTCTTAGGTTAGCCTTAGTGGCCTATTAGGTCTAACGTAAGCTTGACATACTTGACAAGTATTAACGTAATGTGCAGTATCGCCCATCATTTTAGGCTAATAGCAATTAATACTCAATAGCAATTAAAACTATTAATACTCTAGTTTTACTGGCTCCGCGATGTCCGGCGCCAGGTGTGGAATGGTAATTACGAATGCAGTAGTTCCGTAGAGATTTTGGTATACACATCTGTGCTAGATTGTGCATACGGCCTCTATTTGGGTCTGCTAGCCGAATTCTGTATAGAATTCCATTGTAAGCTTTATAAAAGATGTTTCGCTTCTTAGAAGCGTCGATCAGATCTTCAGATGACTGATCTTTAAGGCGTTTTATGATTTGGCCAAAGAATGGATCGTGTCATTGCTCCGCCGCTAGGTGTTGTCGCGTCCAGTCAGGAAACTGACTGCCCAACACAGCGATTGGTATCGCCATACGAGATAGCTCGTCGGAAACCGCTAGAAGTCGGCCCGACTTATGACATAAGATGAATTTATATTCCCTGAGTTGAAGTAAGATTCTTTCTAATTGGGGGGGGGGGGGTGGAGGCACAATAAAGATAGCAAATTGCTAAATGATCTGTGGTTAAAAAAAAACATCTTATCAAGTAAATAGCAACGAAATGAATCTATACAATGTATAATCGCTAGAATTTCCCTTGTAGTAGTTGCCTCCGTGAGGGTTCGGGAAGTGTAGGCTAACGGATAGTTTATACCTCCGAGATACTGACTTAAACATTCTCCAATTGCTACTCCACTAGCGTCAGTTTTCAAGAAAAGGGTTTAGACAAATCTGGGTGTTTAAGCGTTGCAGCGTTTATCATAGCTCATTTAAGTTCTTGAAATGCTCTTTCTTCATCTTCGCTTCATAGCAATTTACAGTTTTTCCGTGTTAGCTTGGACAAAATCTGTGATATATCGGCGAATGAAGAAATGTGTCGCCTATAGAAATTTACCATCCTTAAAAATGAATGGACTTGTTTAGGTGTCTTAGGCGTAGGGTAATGTTGCATAGCCTTTGTTTTATCACTATCGGGTTGTATCCCGTTTTCATCTAGCATAAAGCCTAAGAATGGTTTTATTTTTACGTGCAAATTCGCACTTTTCAACGCTGAGTTTTAGTCCTGAACGAGCGACTAGTTCTAGTGCTCGATTCACATGACTGATGTGGGTTTTAACATCTGGACTACTCAGGAGACAATCGTAAAGATAGACGGTACAATAGGCTCCTAGCACGTCTGCAAATATTTATTGCGCACAAAATTGGAAGTGCGCAGGCGCTGTTTTAAGGCCCATTGGGAGCCTGTTAAAAAAATAGGGTTTAGCGTTAGCAGAGAAGCACGTCTTAGGTTTAACAGATTCGGCTAATTTAAGTTGATAAATCCGAACTTAAAGTCTAAACGTGTAAAATACTTAGCTCCGCTAAGGTGAGCCATGCTTTCTGTCACAGTGGGTATTGGAACACTTACACTTTCCACGACAGAATTCAAGCCGCGTAAATGTACGACTACTCGATAACCGGTCAGCCTTCTCTTTATCATTAGACAAGGAGATAAACATCCTGATTTTCCTTCTTGGATTATTCCTACTCTCTGCATTTCGTCAATATATTTATCCAATAATTCACATTGGTGAAATGGAACTTGGTACATTTTAGAACTTACTGGTTATGATTCGCCAGTATCTATGGGACCTTCGTATCCCTCGTAACATCCTAAGTCAAAATCGCTTTTAGAAAATGAATCTTGATGATTTCTAAGCATATCTAGAAATTCTCCCGTTTCCTCCTTTTTTAAATCTGGAAACGGGAACCTATGTTTTAAAATTTCCGATTCTGCTTCGAGTTCTGCCTTAGATTTTGGCTTCGTAGCGTCAGTTAGGCTTCTAACTGGCACTTCCAATGAGATTTCATTCGATTTGGATTGGTTTTGCGAAATTTTGATGGGACTTGAGATTTGAGATACCTCGATGGGACTTGCGGTTTGAGAATTCTCGATGGGCCTTGAGATGGGCAAATTTGAATTTGACGAAACTAAGGAACGTCATCCTCATACTCGATAATAGCTGTCATGTAAGTACCTAGGATAGAATCCGCTTTTAGTTCTATGTCAAATCCATTAAGATTTATGCATATGACTGGAATAATACCTGTGGGAGGTGTGTTAACAAGACTGTGAGCAAGATGTACAGGAAATTCACCGTTTTCAGGTTGGAATACTCCTGTCTGTATTTCGGGATACGGAAAATGTAAATTTCCGGTTATTCTACTCTCGCAATTTAATGGAATTATTTCGTCTCGTAACAAGGATACAGTAATGTCTATTAAATGTTGTTTAGGTGTACAATTCCATGTAGATTTAGGGTTATCGTCAGTTTCTACATCTGTAGCTACGTTAGATGACGCTACGTAAATGTGTTTGGTTTTATAAAATTCCCTGTTTATTATTTCCTTATTTTGGTTATAAGCAACATGAGCTAATTCTGGTGTAGACGACATTTGAAATTTTAATTCACCTATAGTTAAGACGTTATCTGGGCAATTTAATGCTAACAAATCTGATTTATTTGACATGAAATCGTATCCCAATAGCACTGAAATGTTACCAAATTAATCATCGGGAATGATAATAAATTCTTGATTTCTAGAAAATTCATATTTTTCTATAGTCGTTTTATTTAAAACTGTGTTCACTTGAACGTTATGAGCGTTAGGCACTGTTTGCTCTGAGTCGAGCGATGCTTCTCCTTGCTGCTCTGACTCACGGCTAGTATCAACCTCGGACGCTAGATGGTGCTGCTTGTACCATCTGTTGACCGGTTGAGCGTAAATGCTCGGGGGCAGGATTCCTCGCTCTCCCAACGATGAGTGTTTCGCTAGTGACGCATTTGGGTCGGCAACATTTTTGCTGTCCCAAAACGTTAAGCAGATTGTAGGTTCAAACATTCCTACAACTGTTGGAATTCTAATTTTCTAATCTTTCTGCGTTGTTGGTGAAATACCAATAGAAGTGCCTGAAGGCATTTTAACTCCATCTTTATAGAATGAATCACCCGTATGCTTGAACTGAACTGTGCGTTCGTGACCTAATAAAGCAATAACTATCGGCTTTTTAGTATCAACTGGGTTTAATTCTGAATGAAAATTTGTCGAATCTAAACCATCCTCGAATATAGTTACTATTACTGAGTCACAAGTTAAATCGTATTTATCGTTAACTGTGTTTAAAGCATTTGTAAATTCATTTACGAGATTTTTATTACTGTCTATAGACCTTGCAACATATTTTGATAGAATTTTACCAAAATAGGACGCTAAATGTGGTAAAGCTAATGTGCGATCTGGCAGTGAGTACAGTGAGTATTATTTACCTCGTTAGTTTGATTAATAGGAATTTGAGCTTGAACTGAGCTGACATATGGATTTTGTTCGTCATTATTGCTTTGTTCTGACTGATTTAAGTTTAGTTCTGAATCCCTGTTCACATTCAGACTACTAAATCGTTTTTTTGGATTAGAACCGTTTTGACATGAGTCATTGCCCTCGTTTATGTCTGTAGCATGTTGTGGAACACGGTTTTGGCTGTTGTTATTTTTCCGTTGCTGATTTACGTTTTGATTTTGATTTTGATTTCTATTTTGGTTTTGGTTCTTACCGTAATTATTACCATTATTTTGATTTTGTTGCCCATTATAGTAACCATTGTTACCGTTATTGCTAGTGTTAGCTTGAAATGAATAAGGATTATTTTTCTTGTTGAACTGGATAGAATCCCTATTGTCAAAACCAGAAAAATAATTCCGCGTTTACGTCGGTTATTTCCCCTGTATCGATTACCTCCGCGACCGTTTTTGTTGTCAGATTTATTTGTTGGAAATCCTCCTTCCTGTTTAACCTTTTTCCAACGTTGTCACACTAGCTGTAAGTTTTCGTCTTTAGTACGACATTCTCGTTTCAAATGCCCTGGAGCTAAACAACGGTAGTACGTTTTGACTTGGTTTACATTTGTGTTTACTGCACTAACTTTAGCTTAAACATTTTTAGCTTTAGCGTTAGCGTTACTAAGCTTAGTCATACCTTTCTCTAAGGAATTCATTTTATCTAGCATTGTGCCAAAAGCTAAGTTGTTAACTTCCGTATTAGATATCTTGAGTAGTACCTGATTTATCTGAGTTACTATCATTTTCATCGCCTTGGAATCCAGCTAAAACTGAACGTTTATAGATGGCTGAATTATATGTATCCCTGAACGTAGTATGCATTTGTGATGTCACATGAGATTCGATTTCCCGTGGCATAGCGTGTAAAAATATTGAATGCATACCGTCATCCTTAGCTAATTGTTTAAAAGCTCGCTGTGCATCCAAACCTGAAGGTTTAACTCTCTAAAGTTGTGAAGCTATTTTCTCTAACCTGGCAGCAAAAAGTTTGATAGTTTCTCCGAGTCGCGCCGTGTGAAACGACGTACGGGTGACGATTTCATCTTCGCAACCAAATCTATCGATTAAAATTTCCTTAAAGCTATCCCAATTTCGGGAAGTGGCTATATCCGGATTCATGGCTAAATACATTGCAACTGGACCTGTACATTTACTACATGCAACCGAAACTAGTTCTGAATCTTGTAGTGAAAGATCTAACGTGCGCAAATTTTCGACCATTAATGCAGAAGCGAAAATGTCTAATGAGTCATCCCCTGCATAAGGTAAGATAGCTTTCTTGGCTGAACGTAATTATTCCCAAAGTCTAGAATTAGTTTGTGAATCCCTGCTTTGATTTGATTCGGTTTGTTTTCAGCACCTCTAAATGATTATCATTTACTGCCTTAAGATTATCGCTATTTGATTGTAAACATACTGCTAAAGTATGATCCAAAATCTTTTGAAGGTGATATTCATCCATCATATTACCCTGTTGCCCGCTACTATGATTTGGGGTTAAAGTTAGCGGTGTTTGATTTCCATTTAAAATTTGGGGATTTATCAGTACATTTGGAGTAATGGGAACATGGGAATGATTCGGTATTTGTGAATTTGTTGGCACTTGAATGTTAAGCGGTGTTTAAGCACTTGTTTGCATTTGCAAGGTGGGCATAGTTGGTGTCAAATTTTGGTGTTATGTGGTTATGCTGTGGCGTTATTAGATTTAACGGCACGGTTAGGGTTAGTGGTGTAATTTGATTCAGTGGCACATTTTTATTTAGTGGCAAGTTATGGCTGAATGACACATTTTGGTTTATGTGCTCCTGATTATTAGGTGGCACTTGATTATTAAGTGGTACCTGAGTACTAAGTAGTACTTGGGAATTTAAGGGTACCTGAGTTGTACGTGATGTACGTTTATTATGTGGAGATCTAGATCTAGCCCGATCTCTATTGTTACTCTTATTTTGAGCAGAGCGATTAGCTGAGCGAGATTGAACTCGTTTGGGAGGAGGCAAATTAATAAGTCATCGACCTCGTCGATGGTGTCAGAACACTCTGATTCTGTATCCGACTCATTTTGGGTAGTATTAGTATTGTCTAAATTATTTGTACTGACTGAAGCGTCTGAATTCCACAAAATCTTGGCGATTTACTGTTCTTCTAATTTGTCTGCCTCAAGAAGAGACTTGAACTGTGCCTCTAGCACGATTACTTCTAGTTCTAGCGATTATTTAACCAGATTTTAAGCAAATATTTAAAGCTTAAAGTAAATTTAAAGTTATTTGCAGCACAAGTCTTAAATTTTAAGCACTTTGAAAATTTTGTACAATTTTCTACAAATTTGCACCAAATGATGAATTTTCTCTTTAAAATGGAAGTAAAGAAAATTTCCGAAATATTAATACCTGAAGTCGGCAATAATTTGACGGTGGTTATTTTAAGAGTAACCACGACCAGTTTCAGACAAAATTAGCACTGCAGTGACTAATAAACAAGCTGCACTAAACTCAATTTAGGCCTATAAGTGTTATCCAAAATCACTGAAATTTCCTTTTATTGTGGAAAATATAAAGCAAATACTCTTTTAAATGCACACAAGATAATACCCTTGAATATATTTCATAACATTGAACATGTCAACCAACCATTTTCATAAACAATTGCAAGATGTCAACAAAATCAACAATGTTATTTTCCAACAAAGCTTAACCAGCCCTATTTTCATAAATGGGATACACAATTTCCGGTACTTTTGAGTGTTAAAATCCTGTTTATAAACAAACCAACTATCGTTGTTGACTTTCAGAAAAATCAAAACCGAATTTTAACGCTAAAATTTTAGCTTTGTAAAGACTGTAAAATGCGGAAAATTATAGCACTTCCTGTGAAATACAACTGAATGCTCTTAAATTATTAGTATTATTTTTTCTTTCTGGGGCAATAGAGGGAATTGAATCACACTTATGATACCATTGTAATGTTCTATTCCAGTGACCATTTGACCAGAATAAATATTATTATCTAGGATGGCATAAGGGAATCAATTGTATAAAACACTAATTATGTATAAAATAGGTAGGCTAAATAATAGGCAATAATTCATCTAATACTGGGCCTTTAATCTACACTCCGGCGTACACAATATTGACCCCACAATATGGCCAATTAAATCAATGACAGATTGTTATGATTTGATTGTATCGATAACAGTTATTCGGCAATGAGTCGAACGAATGGCATTATGGATTAAGTCAAGCAGTAAACCTATTCATTATTATATTCTCTAAGTTAAATTAAGGAATCTAGGGTTAATTTAGTAGCGTACGTATTGTTACTAGTTAGGCTGAACAATCATAGCTAATGCTATTGAATCAGAATACTTAGCTCTATTATAGAAGCTTGAGTGAGGCTATGGGCACTCAGCTTTTAGCTCGGCGGCAAAGCCCCGTCACCAACTGTGGCATGGTTGCTGGCCTGGCGTACTTCGAATCGGGACCTCCGGAATTTGACTGGCGTGCACTAGTTAAACAACTGTTGAGCGGCTGATGATTAACTGATATCATGCATTCCGAGGTTTGGTTTAAATACTATGGCGTTATCGGCCATGATCGATCCATTGTAATATTGATTTGTTATTGAAATGCGAAATATAGCAACAGTCTTACAGCTTGGGCCCTTATCGCCAAATTGGACCTCTACGCATGTCAATCATTGCATTGTTGCTTTCGGGTTCATTAATTGTTCCCCGTATTCGGCGCTTTGAAGTTATATGCCGCCGTAATTAACTATCCCGTGTGGGAGGGATTGATTGTTATTCCACGATGTGATCGATCACGAGCGACGATCTTATCGTAATTAAATCTACTTCTAGAAAGTCATTTAGGTTCTACGAAACTGTCGTAAATATTGTCAGCTGGTAATGCTATCCTTTAAACTAACAATAGGTGTAATTACAGTTGTTCAGGTTACAAATGGTCTTGCCCCCTCTCGGCCGTCTTTGAAGAGGACTCCCAATTATATTTGCTATCTGGAGTCGTTTTGATCTATCCGAATAAATTTTCGGCTCATGCATTTAATAAATGTATGATATTATGCAAATATGCATCTAATCAATTAGTTGTATTGTTTCTGTTATGAATATTAATTAAGCCATTAATTATTTCCTTGCAGTCGTCTCTATCTGGTACCGTTGCAAAGTTGAATAAGCGACGGGCGGACGGACGGACAAAGTCGTTGCAATAGTCTTCTCAGCCAGTAAGGCTGTACAGAAGACTAAAACTGCCTTAATTAGGAGTATGCTTGTTTTACAAATTATAAATGCACACAAAATACACATATAGCCACTCACAGGAAACATACTTAAAATATGAAACAACAAACACAGACAAATATTGAAAAAAGCCAGTACAACACCCTAATTAAGTGCACATAAACATACACATGCACACAAACATTAAACATTTCAAACACAAACTGTGTTCAGTTTCTGACGTAACCACTGAGCAAAAACAGTCATTGTTCCCTTGAATTGGAGTTCAAATTATAGTTCGTTGCGTACGAGTGAACTCTAATCCGTTTTTATTCGTGTACCTTCACGGGTGTCAGTATGGGGATACGAGCTCTAATGCTTTTCTCTAAACGGTGAAGCCTTTTTTTGTTCGGTGAATAAATATATAAATATCAAAATAAAGCCAAAAACTGGTAAAAGCTAAAGAGGGAACAAGTTTAAAATGGTTCGGCCTCGCAAAAGAGTGATATGAACAAACAAACACAAAAATTAAAACAAAATTAAAACAAAACCAAAAAAATAAAGAGACGAAGAAGTTGAGAACGGTTTTCCTTCTCAAAGGAGTGATATGAAATTAAAATATTGTGAAAATAGCCACTCAAGCTATTGTTGACGTGACACATTATTACACATCTGAGCCTAGTTGAGTTGAGTCTAATACCAGGGAGTCGAACTGTTTTTTTTTCGGTTCGGTTTCCGGTTACCGTTCGGCATTATTTAAAATTTCGGTTTGGTTACGGTCCGGTTCGAACCGTTTTTATTTTATGGTTTTAACCGGTTATAACCAGGTACGGTTTTAACCGGTTACAACCGGTTATGGTTTAACCGGTTTTACTTGGTTACGGGGTTAACCGGTTTTAATACTTAACTAGGTAAAATTATTTGCTCGAACAACTTATAACGAGCAAATAAGTTTGGCCTTAGTTTTCAAATTTGCTTAATTTTTAGTTGCTTATTCTAGTTGCTTTTTAGTTTTCACATTTGCAAAGCTTACAAATTTAATATCAAAGTCAACAGCACATTTTTTTAATGGAGTATCACTTGTTCAGGGCCTTAAACAAATAGCTCACTCATTTTAACGAAGGTTTACATTGTAGGCCGCCTAACTAAAGTAATTTTAACAAACGAAAAAGAATAAGAATTCTTTCAGAGCACTTGCTACCGAAACCATGCAAAGCCCTACAGTACGGGAAATTGCTTAAGAGGGAATGCAACACCTTTGGTTATCTCAATTCTGACTACTAGATGGCGCCAGCATCTACAACGTATTTCAGTTCCGATCTTAGTTCCACTTTTTCTCAGTTATTTTCCAACATAATAGAGTCAAACTTGTTTCTAATGAAAGAGAATCGAATTGCCTAGCGAAGTGTGGAGGCAAAATTATCTAAAATATATTTTTGTACTTTGGAGCAATACTTTAAGGTTAGCTGATTGAAAGATAAATAAAAACTGTAAACGTACTTTTCATCCGATATCTACGAATTAAATCCTTTTCTTCATTAAAAAAGTGTAACTGATTTAACCTTAAACAGCAAAATACCATAAAATGCAGGTGTTGTTTGAAAAAATCCTACCTACTCTAATCGGATTCGAATGCAGAACGGGTGTTAAATGTGACGAGGCATGTTGACTAAGAAAGGCTGCATAGCAGTTCCAATGCTCGTCAGATCCGTGCGTTCGCAAATATGAGACAAATGATTTTTCACACGCGATCGACGTAAAACTGTCCTTAGTATTGCAGTTAGATGTCGTTGTGCTTCCAAATATAGACTTAGATTGCGCTCCATTGCTCCAATACTTCACCCAAACTAACAAATTAAAAATCGACAAAAAATATATCTGGAATTTGTAACACAGGTTGTCTATTGTAATCAGATTAGAATGAAAAAGTGAGTATGAGGCGGGGTGTTCTACAAATCAAAGAGTAGTAGTCCCGTATATCAATTATACAATTCCTGCGGCTCTTTTTGCGTGAGTGGCTTTCGCGATCCTTTTACACGATATGGTTTTATTTGTCCTTTTGGCCTTAGCCTTTTTATTTCCGTTCTCAATTCATTTTTCCTGCGATATTTTGCCCTGTAGTTCATTCTCCCTGGTTTTAGGGACCAGTCAATATTTTCGAAAAGGGGGAATCAAATCTGTGATCAGGCATGGAATGGCAGCCCTGGGGCCCAAGTGCCATGATCTTAAAAAGGCTCTCAACAGAATGCTGGGGGAGGGGGGGCGGGGGGAGGGGAGTTGTAGGGGAAATTATTCGAGCTTATGAGACCCGGTCATTAATTATGGCCGGGAGGAGGGGACGGACAAAATGAAAATGTGACCATCATATTTCCAATCTCCAAAACCCTGACAAAATCTTAACCTTCCCATTCAAGGTCAAAAATTGTGTGATCCTCCTGAGCCAAGGAACCAGAAGGCAAGGCTTTTCTAGAAATTGTACGAAAAAAATTACAGCAGTGCTACTGACAACTTCAAAACCACGGGTAAACACTCCCATCATGGGAGTTCCCCCAGAAGTTGAGACGTTTTTAGAAGTTTTGATTGCTGAAAGTCTCATTTTCGAGGTTCAAAATTAATCCCCCCTCCTCCCCCGGGTGCCGGGCCCTAATGCTATCTTTATAGTTCAGTTATTTATAGAGAGCTATGAAATGACCAAATTTTAAGAGCAACCAGGAAATTGCAAAGAGAAAAAAATACAACTGCAGCAAAAATTTCACTTGTAACTGTAAAATCAAAAAAGGCCCCTTACGAATTTACGGGAGGGCCCATGTGCCATTGGCACCCTAGCACTACGGCCAGTCCGGGCCTGTGTGTGATCGGATAGCCGTTTCACGGAAATCGAATCAGTGTCTTAATTTTCGGCTAAACGGTAATTCCCGTTTCGCTGACTCCTGTTTTGGCGAATATTTATTTTCAAATCAAATTACGTGCCTCGCTCGCGTTGCTGCGTTTGCTGCATCTAAACATAACATCAGAAACCGCAGCTAATTACAAGTTCCTTCCAGTTAGGAATGCTTTTTTAACTTCAGTAATATTAAATTTACAGAGTATTTTGATTCTGCGACATGGGATTCGGCGAAACGGGAATTACCATTTTGCTGAATTTTAATCATGGCTGAACTTTCGGTGAAATGGAAAGACAGTATGATCCGCAAAGTTTCGATGCCCCGCTCCCAATCCAAGGCCCCATTTACGCTTCCCCACATTCAAGTGAAAAAAGAAGCCCCCCCCCCCCCACAACTCTCCCCGCCAGCCCTACATACCGCAATCCCATCGTATATCAAGTGACTATCAGTACCTAACTCAATAAAGCTCACTGGCAATAATACAATGCCAGCAGAGGCCTATAGAAGTGGGCTTGCCGGAAACCTTATTAACTACCTGAAATTTGTTTAGGTTTTGTTCAGGAATTGTTGTTTTGGGTTGCGAGATAAAATCAAACAATGCAAAGACACACAAAAAACATTACCCCCCCCCCCCCCCCGTCCTTCTCTAAACAAAGTACTAAACAAAAAATCCAAACCCACACAAAAAAAGAAGATTCGATGATCTTGTATCAGACCGAAAACCCATCAGGTCGAAATGAGCGAAGATCCATACGATAGAAAATGTCTGCACCCGTCACATAGAATTTTACCCATCAGATTGAAATTTCTCCCCATCAGATAAAGGTTTTATTTTCCCGTCAGATAGAATTGTTTTTCTATTTGATAAAAAAAGTTCTGGCTATCCAATCCATAGAGGCTCAATCACAAAGTAGGAGCATGTTTTTTGTACGCTTGCATGTTTTGTCCTGCCTGGCGCAACTAGTATTTTGTGCTGAGGCCTGTGAACCAGTCCGTTACGTGGCTAAACGGCAAAGAAAATCCAGGAAAATAAAACCAAATAAAGAAAATCCAGAGGATATAAAATCCAAAGGAAAAAACACAAAGGAAGAAAGTAATCCACGGAATAGCTTTATTTCTAGCTTACTATTTTATTAGTGAGGTAAACCTGTATTTCGATGCAGTGGTACGAAACTAAAACGAAGTAATACAAAGAAGGAAATTTGCGCACAGCGTCGCCCTCCACATTTCTGATTGCATACTGCTATTGGTTTAGGACGTTTAGGACGTTTATCGTTCTCATACGAAGCGCGGCGGCTGTCCAGCTCCCCCCCCCCCACTTCGTGCACTTTCAGGGGTGCCAGAGAGAGGGAAGCGTCCGCTGGCAGCGCCGGTGGATGGGAAGTGTCCACTGTGCCCGCGCTATGCCTTCGAGTATCCACTCTTGCCACCATATACGTTTTTTTATGGCAAATGGTTTGATTTTGGTTATATCATTTGCATTTCATCACAATTTTTAAAAACATTCTCGTTATACGGAAAACAAATACCATGACAAATTCAATTTTATATTAGAAATCGACTTTATTCTTGATTTCGATGGGTATGATGTGGATCGATTTGCTTTTCGACTCATTTTCTCCCTCAGTTGTAAAATTATGAAGTTGTACAGAGATATCACTCCATGAAGGTCAGGGTTATCTGACTGGCTACCCTCCTCTTTGATTTGTAGAATATCCCTCCTCACTCTTTTTTTCTTTCTAATCCGAAGTAGATTTACATATTTTTGCATTTGTTGATACGTGTTTAGTTTTAGTAATTACTGTTGTTCCCTGCATGTGCATTCCTGCAGTTTCGGTCACAACATAATGACAGTTGTAAAAACATCTAGGAAAAAATAGGCCGGTAGGGAAAATAAGTAAGCTAAAAGAAGCGCTTACGAAACGCGTATAAAACCAACTTAAGTTTCGGACATAAAGAGAGTCGGGAGTTGGGCAGAGCTCCGCCGTCAACCATAGCCGTGGTGTGGCATTCGCGGCTGCATTTTTTGTTAGGCTACTCTACAACGCGATTTAAATGACGCTCTTAGCATTAGTAACTACTGTGAAAGGTATTCTAATAACATGGGGGAAATTCCCTTTATGTGAAAGCAAAATTCCCACAAGATTGAATAAAAGTCCTACACTCAGATAGAAAACATTACCATTAGAGCGAAAAGAAATGCAATCAGATGGGAAAAAAAACATTCTTGTCGGTAGAATTTCCAGGTCGGATGGGTCGTGCGTTATTTTCTACTGTATCTGCTGGATTTCTATATGACGTGCCTGAACCAAAAGTTACGTCAACATTCAGCAGAGGCGCAATTACGGAATCCGGGGCGAGGGGGGGGTAACAATTATTCAGAATCGTGGAATTATCGGGGGGGGGGGGGGACAATTATTCTACAATGGCAACTATTCAGTCGGGAGGGTGGGACTGACAAACTATGGAGTCAGTGGGGCGGGGGGGGGGGGGGGCATACTTCCCCAGCTGGAAACAAATAAAATACATTATAAGTAATAAATACACAGAACTTCACTTTGAAATTGCAGAGCTTGCTAGCCACTGCCGCCAGTCCAATTATAATGTAACATGAAATAACCGACAAATCACAACACAAAAACTTCTGGGGACATACGACTAATCTTCGGAAAGTGGTATGTTTTTTTTAACCTAGTATTGTTTGCGGCATTTTCTGCCTTTATAAATAATTTTTGAACAAGATTTTGTTTTTATCCAGGTTTCACGTTACAAGAACATAAACATACTATTACATTCTAGTTCTCCCACTCTATCGGGCAACTAATGCAATCCAAGAACGGGAAAGATCGGTTTTTGGCTGAAAAATATATCAATGAATTATGCCATAGTTTTACGTCGATAGCATTCCATACATATGAAACGTCATTTGGTTCAGATTTCCGAACGCACAGATCTGACGAGCGTTGGAACTGATATCCAGCCTTTCTTAGTCAACATGCCTCGTCACATTTAACACCCGTTCTGCGTTCGAATCCAATTAGAGTCGGTACGATTTTTTCAAACATCACCTGCATTTTATGGTATTTTGTTGTTTAATTTTAAATCAGTTACACTTTTTTCATAGATATCATATGGAATTCATAGATATCGGATGGAAAGTACGTTTACAGTTTTGATTTATCTTTCAATCAGCCAACTTTAAAATATTGCTCCAAAGTACAAAAATATATTTTAGATAATTTTGCTTCCACACTTCGCTAGGCAATTCGATTCACTTTCATTAGAAACAAGTTTGACTATTCTGTTGGAAAATAACTGACAAAAAGTGGAACTAAGATCGTAACTGAAATACGGTGTATACGCTGACGCCATCTAATAGTCAGAATTGAGATAACCAAAGGAGTTGCACTCCCTCTTAAGGGAAACTGCGTAGTGGTTCCACCAACGTTATTGCAGTTTTCCACCACCCTTTCTTTTTCATACAGGCCTGGTCTGGTGAAGACATTATCCGGGCCTTTGCTCGACGCTTCCTCCCCCCCCCCACCCCCTCCCCACCTACCTTCGCTTCGTATACAATTGTAATGCGGAGAAAGGTTTGGGTGGCGGGGGAAGAAAGTGACTACAATTTTGGTGTATCATTGTTACCGTGCAAACTATTCCTGGTCGCGCGGAATATGGAATTGTGGGGGAACCCATGCGGGATATAATTAACACTGGCGATAGCCAGTGTTAGTAAGGGTCGACCTAGGATCGCTGTGCTAAACTCTCAACTTTGAGAGCTTATAACTCCGTTAAAAGTAAACACCTTTAAACCAAATTTGGAATCTAGCCTTGACTAGTCAGGGCCTGTCTGCAGTCCAAAAACTGTGAAATTCGGTAGAGCCAAACCCGAGATACAGAGAGGGGCCAAATAGACAACTTCTTGTTCTGCTTCTTCTTGATGATGATGATGTTGTTCTGGGGATACTTTCGTCTGTCCTCTCTGCAGGGCAAACCATTTGTCCTATAACGCTGGTTCTTAGCTCATTTTACAGGTATTGCTCTGTAGATGTGCCCTTTCCATAAGGTATTTTCTAATTGGTCCATTTGTTCAGGGGTTATGGAGCTCTAAACGACTAGATTGATTGTTTTACATTGTTTTAAACATTGTTATTATGCAACAATGCCAATTAGCAAAAGCCAGCTGCAAGACGTAGACTGTAGATTAATAAACAAAAACGGAACGTTAAATGTTTAGAGTAAGGATCTAAAAGTCAAAACCCAGAAGGAACACGGACAAGCTTTGACAGTTAGGGTCTAGGTGTAAAGTTTTGTCAGTAAGAGGCTGGAAAGCATTAGACCCTTACTACCCGGTGGTTAGATTAGTTCTAGTCTCTTCGGACTGAACGTGTGTATGAACGGTTGTAGCAGGTTTTCTTTGTTCTTAGAATATTGTTTTGGAACTTTAATAACACAATTTTCTTGTGAAGTTTGGCATTTTGTCTTTTGATGCTTTAGAATTTTTATTATATTTCGTAGATTTATGGTAGAGGATTACCATAATGCTGTTTGCTACGAATATGCTGGCATGTTACTAAATTGAAAAATAATTTTCAACGTAAAGCAAAGCAGGAAACGTATAACCATACTACCACTTGATCATCACATGGGTCATTGTAGGATGATTTCCAGTTTTTC
>JAHWFP010186382.1:90534-101223 GCA_023313725.1 Lithobius niger | reverse complement strand
CTTTGGGTTTCATTTCGTTCCTTTGGGTTTCATTTCGTTCCTTTGGGTTTCATTTCGTTACTTTGGGTTTCATTTCGTTCCTTTGGGTTTCATTTCGTTCCTTTGGGGTTCATTCATGATCATTTTTTTTTAAAGTGGTATCGACGTGAATATAGGTATTATAATTCAGGGTTCGTGCATAACAGACGAAACCGTTTTCAAGGCTTTTTCAAGGCTCTTTGCACAGTGTACATCCTCAAAATTCCCTTTTAAATGCCAATATTTTGCCAAATGTCATCGTTGGCACCATTGAGTTCTTCGGTTGCAGTAGGAAGCTAAAACCCTTTTACACCACAACAGACATTACCTCACATCAGTTGACAAAGAGGAATACAGCACTTGGCTCAGCTGCCCCCTTCTGGCAAAAGTTACTTGCACTGCACGGCATCTCTCTCTTTCTGTTTCCAGTCCAATCCGAGGGGAGCATCTTTCACAGAAGAAATGGATTTGTCTGACAAATTATTTCTATTTATTTACATAATTTTTTTTCTTTTTTTTTTTTTTATTTATTTACTTTTGTACTTAAAAATTAGTATTACTGTATGGCATTAACATCATTCCAAACAAAGTACACTCACAAAATTCAAGGCCATTATAAGACTCCCACAACAAAAATTCCAATTATCAAGGTTTTTCAAGCTTTGAATTTTCGGTCTTCAAATTTAATGCTTTTCAAGGAATTTAAGGCCGTGTACACAGACCCTGTTAATTGCTGAAACTCATCAATGCAATGGCGATCAATCGTTCTTTTTGCTCTTGCTTGTATGAATGCAACTATGAATGCTTGTAGTGAAGAATATATGATTAGGTGAAATTGCCCTTTAAGCGTTGCTATACATCTTAACCACTCGGTTAATTGGTGGTCATCTTTATCATTCGCCATGGCAATCGTGATCACGTTCGCGAATCATACCTCATTATTATGCAGATTTTTTCATCATTGCTGATGCATGGTAATTTGGTCCAGGAGCCAATTTGAAAAAGTCAATCTGGAATCGACTCGAGCGTCCTCGATCAGCACCGCCAATAATTATTATTGACCGGTTTTGCTCGCTGCTGTGTAGTTGCTCGGTGTCTTTAACAGTCCAAGTTTTTGAATCGGAGTTGAGCGGATGCCGGTTAACCTTAGAGGGTTTTTTTCCTTCTTCTTTCCATTTAAGTTTTTAGGTTTTTTTTTTTCTCTTTCAGTTTGTTTGGTCTCCTCGATAAAGTGCTTTGATACTATATTTGCGCAACCCACTTCGTTCGAATTTGGGTTTTTACAACCTCGTCCTAATAAAAATGTGACTGTCAAGTTCAAGGGTCAGTGTAGGACATTCGTCGCCTGTTTGTCGCTGCGCCAGGTGTGTTCTTTGAGGCATGACGTCATATTGTAAACTTGGGCGGGGTGTGCTTGGCACAAAACTGAAGAATAAATCATGGAAGACTCACGAGATTACTTGAATTATTTTGTACAGATAAATAGTAGAGGCAACAGATAATTCTTCTGCCAACAATAGACTTCCGATACTAGAAGCAACAACTAATTATTCTGCCAACAAATAAAAGGAAGGTGTGGTTGTGGGGCTAAAGGCAGTAGCGTGCAGAGACACCCGAGAAGGCAGGGGGCAACTTAAAGTGAAAGGGCACAGTGACGTTTAGTGGGAATTTTTTTTCTACATGGGAATCTTTTCCTTTTGGCTGTTTTTTTTTTACCCTTTTCTGAGCCTTTTGTGCCCTTCTTTTATTTGACCTTTGAGGCGTTTGTAGGCATTTGGGCCCTTTCTCAGGTACCGCGGCATGCGCAAATGTCTGCACTAAAGACCAACATTTTTTACAGAAAGGGCACTTTGCGAGAAGGGTCGGGGGAATGCCCCTCCTGCCCCCTAAAAGGAAGGCGTGTTTGTGGGGTTAAAAGCAGTAGCATGCAGAGACACCCGAGAGGGCAGAGGCAACTTAACAGTGAAAGGGCACAGTGACGTTTAGTGGAAACTTTTTCTCAGGATCTTTTCTTTTTTGGGTGTTTTTTTTTTACCCTTTTCTTAGCCTTATTTGCCCTGTTATTTGCCTTTTTCCCATTTTATTTTACCTTTGAGGCGTTTGTAAGCATTTAGGCCATTTCTCAGGCACTGCCGCACCCGTAAATGTCGGCACTAATGGCCATTATTTTTTACAAAAAGGGCATTTTGCGAAAAAGGTACGGGTTATGCCCCTCCCCCCTTAAAAGGAAGGCGTTGCTTTGGGGTTCAAGGCAGTAGTGTGCAGAGACGCCCGAGAGGACAGGGGTAACTTACAGTGAAGGGTACAGAAACATTTAGTGAAAATTTTTTCTGGGGACCTTTTTCTTTTTGGGCTGTCTTTTTATCCTTTTCTTGGACTATTTGACCTTTAGGCGTTTGTTTGTAGGCATTTACGCCTTTTTCCTGGCACCGCCGCACTCGCAAATGTCAGCACTGAAGGCCATTATTTTATACAAAAAAGGCAATTTGTTAAAAGTACAGGGGCAATCCCACCCCCTCCACACAAGTTGTGGCAGGCGTGTGTTTCGGAAAATAGTAAAATTTAGGCGAATACGGGAAAATATTTAATCACTTTACTTACCACGGGTGTAATAGTCTTTTTTTTTTTTTTGTGGGGGGGGGGGGATCATAATTCATGACGAGGGACGACACCCAGGGTGGTTGGGGGGAGGTGTTATTTCGGTGATATCAAATGGAAACGGGTGTTGATTTGTCCTCTTCCGGAAAGAGCTCGCTTCCCTTATAAGCAATTCTTATCCAAAGAAAAATATTATCGTGTAGACTACCCCTGCTGAGTTACAGGAGCTTAAATTAATCTGGGGGGGGGGGGAAGAGGGCCAATTCTGTGGTCTAAAAGTTGATTGATGCTCTTAAGTGTAACCAAATTGCAGCTTTTGTACCGCATCGTTATTTGCATTCAGAAGCATGATTGTATGAAGCTTCGAGACATGGGACAACTGTCGTGTTCCCCTACAACTCTGTGTAGGTTTGATAGAAGGAGGGGGGGGGGGGCGGGGCGGGTGCAGGGATGGAGGGAGACATAATTGGGTAAGAATCCATCAGAACCGCTCAGATGGATTCTAGGGACACTGTCGTAGTCAATGACGACCACAAAACAAAACAAAAGGAGCCAAGTAATAGTAGAATGTTATTAGAATGTGGAGGAGGGGGCGGATGCGATACTAAATCATGATAAACAAAAAAGCAGCCCCATGTCGAGGGTAAACGTACAAACTATCTGGTCGAGTTCGGACCTGGTGTCCAACTGTGCACTTTTAGAGAACTCACCGATGGTTGAGTCTTCTGAAGAGCCACCATTGTTTGCTATTTGGTGGCCATGTAGGGTAGATAGGTATGGTAACGCCATTTGTTCTATATGCCAACAGTAAGTCTTTCGGTGAAACAGGGTTGCTCGGTGTACTCTACTATATACAGTACCGGCCGGATCTTGGATGAAAATATACGCAACTAAATTGGACAATATGGCTGCCGAAAGCACCATATTGATGTGATTGATTTGTTCTGTTGCCGCTTTCTGCCAACCGCGGGCGACAATTACAATCCACAGAATGCCAACCTTCCTTACTTTGGAACACTTGCTGGATACACGAACGTGTCGCTTTTATTTCCAAGCGCAGAGAAATAGCTTAACTGTGGCTGAGTGATAACTTCCAAAAACTAATTAAAAATACTTTTATAAAAATTTGTCAGCAGATCTACTTAAGAATCAAAATTCTTGTTTTGAAAACCGTCACTAGCCGCGAATAGATGTTGCGACTCACCAATCAAAGACGTGATTTGCTTGGCCAATTCCCGAACAGACCTCGAAGAAATGCGCCAGTCGTAGCGGCCAGTCGTAGCGTCGATTTTGCCTAACCACCCACATCCCCCATATTGTTGTGGGTCGGGCCGGTTACTTTAGTGGCCATGAGTGAAATTGACTGCTTTCAACGATTACCGCCAGGGGGTATCGTTGTCAATGAATTGAATTGCATGGGGTCTCGACCACTCAACTGCCTAAGCTTAGGTCACTGAGCATCATACGGATCGATCACATGATCAAGTTACGAATTAAATTGTTAAACTAGATTAAAACTGGCAGTTCAAGGTGTGGCTTTTTTTTTTTAAATCCGGCATTCAGTTTACGATGACGAGTGGAGTTAAGTATAACGCATTGTGTTTCGACAAGCGAGCCGAGCGTGAATTCTTGTAACCAATTTAATACGGTTTGAATTGAACACAGGATAAGTTCTTCAACTTCAAAATGGTACCCATCTAAGATCTCATCGATTTCTGAAGGTATTGCGCCACCGCTGGTGAATGACGCTATAGAAGCCACCATTTTTTATTTTAAGTTCCGCGACGATGAGGTACCTTAGTGGGCGCGATGCGACCCCGCCTGCGAGCCTGTGACACGTGATGCCTTCTGGTGCCTTTGATGGAAACCATTCATGGCCTTGAATTTTAGCGCACTCAAGCATTTTTGGTGATCCAAAAGTTAATTAAGCCCGCTAAAAGTTAATAAGCAGTTCTCAAGGGCGGACGCAGGGTTTTTTTCTTAGCTAATAAAACGTTTTTTAAGCCATGGTCTAAATAGTAAGAAAATTCTGATGATGCGATACCACTTTCATCAAACACTTCATGATCCGATGACCATGTCACTCACAGCTCCGTTCTGCAAGATGGTCCCGAAACTAATCTAAGAACCGTTCAGAGGCATATCACAACTAAAAACTTGGATCTAATGAAAGTCATTTATCAAATGTGTAACATTTGAAATCTGAACCTGGCCTTAAAACATAGACATTGTAACTCCAATTTTGTAATATTGTACATTGTAGTTTAACCTGACCTAAAGTCTTAAATGCTTCACCTAGGGTCATTGGCCTTGAGTCTTGGTATTTATTATTGTTGCTATAGCCCTTATTATGTAAAGCTGCTGAATGGATCCTGTTATCATGTTATTGTCTTGCATTAAATTTTGTATATTAAACATATAATGTAGCCTTGGTTTAGTTCTGGTTCAGCACACTGCTGGTGATGTCATCACCACAGGAGGGGGCTGGCACTAGAGGATCATGGGACCTACTGTGGCTCCATCTGTGAACCACTCTGGAAGCAGCCCTGTGCATAAAGGGGGCTGTACCTCCAGCAGCTACACTCTTCAACCAAAGTGCAGCCTAGCCTATAGCTAACCTCTAAAATTTTGTTCCACATTATGTTTTCAGAAAACTGAAAGACGCCTCGTTTTCTTCCTCTGCGAGTGCAAAAAATCCGTTAACAACCATTCGTAAACTCTAACTGTAACTTTGTTGAGTGTACAAGTGTAATATCCACATGTTTTTACACTCTTAGTGCAAGGAAACGAGTCGTCATCCAGTCAGTTTTCTGAAAACATAATGTGGAACAAACTATAGAACTGTCCTCTCCACCACTATTTAACATCTCAAGGACAGATCCCACGTGGCCTTGTGAATAAACAACTGGGTTGAACTGCAAACCGTCTGTTCACCTTATTGTCTCAGCCCGGCGTTGCAGCGGCAAGAGGTGGTTGTTTAGAATTAACCATTTTAGAATTTTGTTTAGAATTATAGTCGCAGTTTTCCTTTGTAGTTTTGCTATTCGATTAACAATAATGATAAACCTAAAACACGGTTTTAGATTAGTAAATTTCCTCTGGCTAACAAGGGCTGTCCTGCTGTTATTTTACCTCATTTTTGTCAACGCTGCCGACTTGCGTCAGGGACGAAGGTCACTTTACCCCATTCATCGACGGCTCCATGATTTTCCTCCTGAAAAGCTATTAAACTCAGTGAGGTACCGTTCGATTTTATAACTATAAATTACAGAAAAAAATACAGTGAGAAAATTGCGTCCTAACACGGTTTTTTATTTATAATAATCCTCTAATTTCTTTATAGTTCTGCGATTCGATTGACAATAATAATAAGCTTTAAGGCCTATATAAAACACGTTTTTAGATTAACAAACTGCCTGTGCCTAACAAGGGCTGTCCTGCTGTTACGTTACCTTGTTTTGATTTCAATGATTTCTGTCACGCAGAGGAAGGTCACATCTACAATTCTTCGACGACTCCGTGATTTTCGTCCCAAAAAAGCTATTAACATCGGTGACTTACGTTCAGCGTGGAACTATAAATTACAAAAAAAAAAAAAAAAATACAATCAATGCTCGAATACATTTATTTAACTTTTAAACGAGTCCATATATATTTTTTTATTGATGCCGGACTCGTTAGAGGTGAAGGTGCAACTGGCAAGTCAAGGCAAGGGCGTTTTTCTGGCCGGAACCGGCCCCGCCTTTGGCTCTAGTTGTGCCTTTTCCACTCCGCCACACCACCTGACGGCAGACCCTTGCAACTGACGCCTTGACCCAGTTTTTTGAACGGCATGGGAAAGGGGTTTTTAAGAATATTTTTGCCGCGTAATATTTTTTTACTTGGTCGAGGTCAAATTGAAGGGTGAAAGGCAATGCACATCCACGCATACACAACTTGGATAAAGGTAGGCGTAATCATTGCCCCCCCCCCCTCCTCTTCGTATTTTTTTTTATCTTTTGTTTTGATTGGGTCAGTTTCTGACACCCTTGAACTAGCTTTTTTTCTACTTGTGTGGTTGGTTTTGTTTGTTTGACTTTGGGTTTCTTGGTCATTAGTACGCTCGTGAGACCAGCATTATACTTGGCAATCCGCCTCGCAATCAGCCCTAATTTCAAAGCACGGGAAACCTTAAACTGTCTCTAATGAAATTTCATAAATGGATAATAAATAAGTGAAAAAATTCGTTTCGATAAACGTAGGAAAAGTAATCGGAATTTGGAGGTGAACGATACGTGGAATGTGTGGGTTTTTTTTTTTTTAAATGCGGTTGTTTTAACTTCGAAGGTTGGTTCTTGACTTCGGCCACTACTCGTAATGACCGTTTAAATAATAGTACATTGGGTTAACGTGGGTTGAAGAAAAGACTTAGCCGTGTGGGGGCTGACTCCCTCGATGTTCGACTATTTAAAGCGAATTTGGCGTTAACATATCTTCCTCCCTTCTTCACGACATTGTAATAACTTAAATTTAGTCGTTTCTATTCGATTCGTGTTGAATCCTAAACTGGAGGTAAAACTGCTTTACCCACCCTTTATCGTCACAGGAAATCCCTTTTCTCCAATCGCATGGTGGGCATCTGGAATGCTCTACCGGTCGAAACGGTCTTGGCTCCTTCGATGGGTATGTTTAAAAGAAAGATGGCTGAGCAAGATAACATTTGGCCAAATGTGTCAAGTGGACTTAAACCATGCGCAATGGCTGTTTGCCGTGAGGTCACCATGAGTTAGCCAATGACGAACGAGAACAACGGCTGTTTGGGCGTCTGATTGGACTAGCCTAGTCACGTGATATGCACGTCACAGCAAACAGCCATGGCGTGTGGTATAGTAGAGCTCATTTGCACACGAGAATTTTCAAAAAATGGACAGGCGGTGGGGAGGCCCCAGAATGCAGTGCTGCAGCATGTAACAATGATGCAACAATAGGCAAGGCACGCAATATCGGATTATAGCTCACTCGACAAGATGCAACAATGGTTGGGTGCGGGGAAAGTAATATTGTCGTTACATCTTGTTTGAGTTAGTCAGTATTGTCAGCCAGAGAATGATTAACTCGTTGTGGAGAACCAAAATAAAATGGTTTCGATTTTTTGCTTAAATCTTTTTAAGTTTTAAACAAGGCTGCAAAGTCTTTAATTTGAGGCTTGCGGCCGACATGATGACCGGGTGGTTTATTTACTTCTTCAATGCAGGCTTCGGGATGCCACTTGAATTGTTTCCGCGATTGTTTGCCATGATACTGTGACAATCCAGAATCAATTACCCATCGACATGACACATACTAAATCTAGAAACATTGCCATCAAATAATAAACTCCGGACAAACCTTGGGTGGAACCGGAACATAAATGCACCGTTTTTTCGCAAACTAAATTGGATGGACAGTGGACATACCGTACACATGATAGACCAAACCGTACCCATTACAATAAATAGGAAGCGAAAAAAGCCAACAAATTAACTGATCAATAATGCTTCGCTGGTTAGAAGAAAAAAATTACAGCTCGTATCCCCATACTCGCAGCTGTGAAGTTATACGAATAAAAACCGGTCAGAGTTCACTTGAACGCAACGAACCATAATTTTAACTCCAATTCCCGGGAAGAAGGATTGTGACATGCCAGCTTCCATGCACACGTCCGTATGCTTCTGTGTTTACGCCGAAAAGTTCATGAATCGGGCTACTATTTTTCGCTAAGTGAGCCCTAAATACAAGTAAAACTAGTAATCTGTGGAAAAATTTCCTTCCTAAAATTTCGGTAAATAGCCTGGAAATTAACATCAACTACTCTGGAAAACCTGGAAAAACCAGGGAAATTATTCCAGATTTTGGTAGGAACCCTCTCGGAGCTAATGATCGTTCCTTATTTATCAACGCGGAGAGGGCGGGGAAGGGCGCTGGCGGATTGTCATCTTCAATATAAAAAAAAATCATGACCCCCTCCATTGGTGCTGGTAAAGTTTTTTGCCCCCCTTCCCCTAAAAAAATCGTGATGTCCGTAAAATGAGTCTACGAAAGGTACTAGGACTAGCTTTAGTACGTTCTGAGATGTGCTGAGCTAAATAAATCGATTGCATTAACATACTATAACTTTATGTGCGCTTACTTTCTCGCAGATTTTAGGCCCCCCCCCCCCATCATGCGGGCTCCCCCCCCCCCTCTTCCCCCAGGTTGATAAATAATGAACGATCCCTAAGTTATATCCGTGCCCAACCGATTTGTCGACCTATTTGACATGAAAATCAAACCTGTTAAAAATTCTTCACGATATTAATAAAAACGTACAATTACTGCTGAGTGAGTCTATTCCCGTTATACACTGGGTAAGAGCTTTAATGCCTCCACGCCTCGTTCGTAAACTCTTTATGTTCTGACTAAATATGTTATATGTTTTATATTAGTAGGAGAGGTGAAACTGGAATTGCGCTAGAGCTGGGGCGCGTCAGAATTTCATGGTACGGTCCGGTAAATGTAGTTTCTTATTGTACCTCAGGTTTCCAGCGTTTTGGGGTAATAGGGCAGAAAATAAAGTGGGCAAAGTACGACAATACACAATTCGTGTAAGCTGAGCTGATACACATTGTTGTGTAAGCTACTACAGTGCATAGCTTCTTCTGTGTGCAAAATCGGCGACAGGCTAACTTGAAAGATGACAGTAAATGCAAAACATGAGTAAAAATTCGATTTTGGAACGGTGTGTGGTGGTAAAATTGCCGGTATTGATTCCCCGATGTTAGATCCTGCTAAGTAGGTCTTTAAAGTGCAACTGTGTGAATTTGCGACAACAATATATGATGCACCTTTAAATTTAACCTGTTTTCTAGTATAGTTTCGGTTCCAAAGCACCGGATAAGGAGCTTCTCAGATCTACTTCACACCGCCCGTCAATAAAAAAAAAAAACTTATAATGTTGTAAACTGAGTTGTTTCCAGGGGGTGACAGGAGTTTTTCCCCGTTGGGCTTACGGGCCTGTCAGAGGGACCTATTGACATTTTTTCATGAAGACTGATTTCTACGAAATGCCACAAGAGAGGGGCCTACGTTAACCATTTCCCGGGCCTAAATGGCTCTCCCAGTAGCCCCCCCCCCCCTTCCCAGTTGTTTCTGATACTAAGTCATTTATTTCAGCTGAGATTAAAATGGAAAAAAAGAGGTTAGCCTAGCTAGAATTTATAGGGTTGGGGAAGAGAATTTGTGACTGAGACCCTGTACTGAAACGTCTTGGATACTTTCGTAGTAGTTCAGTCTTAGTTTATAGAGGGCGCCATGTGTTTTATGTGGGAATTTCTACTCATTTTTTTAGCCTAAAATTAAACGAAAATAAACAAAACTAGCTTATATTTAGTTATTATTTACCCTACCTTAGTTGTAATTTAGTTTACTTTATATCTGGGCTGAAAAATGAGCAAAAATTACCAGATGGAACACGTGGCGCCCTCTGAAAACTCGGACTGAACTAATATAGGGACGAATCTAAAATGTTTCAATACTGTAGGGACTTTTTAGAGTTATAAATTCTCCTCCCAAATCCTATAAATTCTTGGCCCTAGTTACTTAACCGTCGTTTTAGAACACTAATTTCGTCTTATTGCTCTAAAACGCTTGGGTAGTAGCCTTATTTTTTTTCGTATTCGTCTCGTAACCTTTCGTTTTCGGAAGTAACCTTTCACTATTTTCATGCATCCCCAGCTTTTGCAACATTCACGTAAGTTTTGCGTAAATGAAGTAAAACTGTCTTGTGCAGGAAACGAACACGGAAAATGAATGTGTTTCCAAGTTGCATCATTTACGTACGTTTGACCCTGAGATGGTCCCGATATACGAAGAGGCATACACCGGATTTCGGATATGTCCGATATACGTGGATTTTATCCGGATTTGTCGCATTTAACTGGATTTAAAATTTTCACTTCGTTCATTTTTGGAATTTTTTGATTCAAGTTAGATTTTTTTCCGACTTTTCGGGTGTTTCTTTTATTTAAATCCGGATTTGCTTGGATCAAATTCGGATTTCCACACCAGGTGTACATC
>JAHWFP010186382.1:75947-90434 GCA_023313725.1 Lithobius niger | reverse complement strand
TCTTTTGACCCAAAGTTGCGAAACTTAAGCGACAGAAAATCTAAATAAAACGGAAGCAAAAATCTTAAAGGACTCCACCGAAAAGCTAAAATGGCAGCAAGCATCTTAAAGGACACTTCATGTTTGGGTATTGAGTTACATACAGCCATTCTTACATCAGTGCTATACCAACTGAGGCTTAACGTCAATACACCATTGCCGTTTTAGTATAGTTTTGGGTTTCAGGTTGTCGTTTTTCCCAAGGTTTTTTTTATGGTCTTGTCTTGGTTGGCAACTAATTCGTTTCCGCATTCCTACTTGTAACCAGTACAGAGACCCAAAAAGCCAATCCGATAATAGTCATTTGGAGGGGTGGGGGGGTTGGGGGTAACTTTGTGGGTATGGCTTGCGTGGTGTTGTAAAGATCATTGAGGAGATAACTGTCTAACTGCGGTTCAGTGTTCAACCCAGTTCACGGTTTTGTTGGTTTTGGATGGTCGATTCTTCCTCTTGCTTGCCCATGCTTTGGCCACCCTGTCTACGATAGACGCACCAAAAAATGCACCACTTTGTCAACTGGAGATGCACCAAAAAATTCTGGATGGAAAGGATCACTCATTATACCTGTCATAACCATGTGCCAACTCGTCACGTGACTCAATTGATCTAATCTGCATAAATCGTGTATTTTGTATCCTTTTAGTTCGTTAACATGATTTCATAAAGATTTTTCCAACAGTGGAAATCGTCCTAAATCACTATTACAAAACGTTAGGAAATTTGGCAAAACAAATAAAATAAAACGTGCAAATTCAATGCGTAAGGCTGCAGTGAAGTTAGAAATCCTTTGGCTGTTACAGCAAAACAATCTCAAAAAATGTGGAAATTCAATGCGGAGTAAAATAAAATGAAATGTGCAAATTCACTGTGCAATGACTGGGACAGTTAAAAATCCTTTTGCAGTTACAACAAAACAAATAAAATAAAATGTACAAATTCAAGTCGTGGACTGTTGCAGTTAGAAATCCTTTGGTAGTTATAACAAAACAAATAAAATAAAATGTACAAATTCAAGGCGTAGGACTGGTGCAATTAGAAATCCTTTGGTAGTTATAACAAAACAAATAAAGTAAAATGTACAAATTCAAGGCGTAGGACTGGTGCAGTTAGAAATCCTTTGGTAGTTATAACAACACAAATAAAGTAAAATGTACAAATTCAAGGCGTAGGACTGGTGCAGTTAGAAATCCTTTGGTAGTTATAACAACACAAATAAAGTAAAATGTACAAATTCAAGGCGTAGGTCTGGTGCAGTTAGAAATACTTTTGCAGTTATAACAAAACAAATAAAATAAAATGTATAAATTCAGTGCGTATGACTGGTGTAGTTAGAAATCCCTTGGCAGTTATAGCAAAACAAATAAATTTTGCAAATTCAGTGCGTATGACTTGTGCAGTTAGAAATCCTTTGGCAGTTATAACAAAACGAATAAAATGTCCAAATTTAATGCGTAGAGACTGGTGTAGTTAGAAATTTTTTAGCAGTTATAACAAAGCAAAGCAAATAAAATTCAGAGTTCTCAATACTATCCAACTCCTCGTTCCGAACGAACTCTTTAAAAGCTCTTATTTGTAGTAATAATAATACAAAGTCGGCACATTTATGTATCACAAACTTGTGTATCACTATTGTAGTTAGTAGTGGCTTAAATTGCACCGATTTCTCTACGCTCTAGTTTGAGTGCTCTATTGTTTGCGAATTGTTCTGGGTGCTGGCGTTGCTCCTTTTCATCGTTCAAGAAATAAATAAATAAATTAAAAAAAAAAGCCCGCGTCAACTATAGTGAAAACTTCATGTGTTTTTTTTTTTTCCAATTTTCTGTGGCATCAAACACGCCATTCTGTCGCTAACAGCAGCCATTTTGTGCAGCTTTCGGATGGTTGTAGTCAAAAGAAAGGCAAGAAAAGCTATGCAATTAAAGTATCCGCGGCCCATCTTGAGTTCGCCCTGAATCAACACAAATAATCGATTGTATGTTTTTGGTAGCAGAGTGCTTTGTTGATATCCAAAATAGTTACAAAAACAATGGCGGCCGTCGATTAAAGCCGCCCCCTCCAGGAAAACGTCGCCGATCACAAAATACGTGCACGACTCAAGATACGCAGCGCACACAATACGCTACCTGTATTTGTTAGCTTGGCCAATACTGCACACCATTATAGGCTAGTAATTTTAAGAATGCAACGAAAGCATCATTTATGAATTGATAAAGTTTAATAAATACAAATACACAAAAAGTGCCAACTGATTCTGTGATTCCAATTTTTGTCCTTTCTTATTATCTTTTTTTTTTTGGTAGCAATACACTATTTTATGCGACTGTCAGGTCCAGAGTCAACAGTTAGAACCTTGGAAATTCGGTCATGTTTGATACTTGCAAAAGCAGTGCACAAAAATAAGCATTTCTGGTAATATTTCATCGTATTTTGGAAGGAAGCTGTACGAAAAAACAAAAACAAAAAAAACTGCAAGACTTTGTGAGATAAAGAAAATGACGGAAAAAGAAAAGTCCGCCCGCCCGCCCACATCTCCTTAAACCTTTGATGCGTGCGTATGTGGACCATGGTTAAGTATTTTTTGCACGTCCGTTAACGTGTTTACATGCAATAGTACTGGCTAACCAACTCCCAGTACGCCTAGCTACTCGTTACTGTTTTTACTTTCGATTTAAAAAGTAGGCCACCAGAGTTCGGTTTTATATACAATAATACACTTATTGACTCGAGCGCGACTACGCATTAAAAGAGCCTGTCAATTTCATCAACACCTCGTTTTCCCGCCACTCAAAAAGTCGCATGGCTGCGAGGCAAATAGTCGCGGTTGCATTGTCAACCGAACTCGTTTTAATTTTACCTTTAATATCGAATAATTCGTCGTAAATCAGAGGAGGAATAGCGGTCAGTAGTGCAATTGGGCCAGACATACAAATGGTCTACTTCGATAGTCGCCAAATGCAACGTCAGCCAACAGACGCTCTCGTTACGCTTTTCGTTCTTATTTTTTTGGACCAGACTTGACTAGCGTTCTTGCCTGCCGGCCGGCCTGCGTTATAATGGTGGCGTTTATTTTAGAAAGTTGAAGTCGTGAGGATTTGGTGAACTTTCTTCAAGGAAGCTGAACTTAAAATTTGACTTTTATTTATTTTTTTTTTAAATCAAGGTCACTTTCCATTGAGTCGTGCGCCGGTCGTTATGAAGTGGCGGATATAAAGCGTGTTTGGTGACTTGCTTGTAAAAGGACTAAAAGGCTATTTTAAACTTGGAAATTAACAATATGGCTTTTTAACTTTACTAAATAAAAGATTTTCCCCCACCTAAGGACTTAATATTCGATTCCATAATGAAAAATGTTAACATCGGAAAAATTCAAGAATTATTTGGGAGCGTTCATAAATTACGTAATACTTTTTTCTAGCGATTTAGACCCCGCCCCCCTTTTGTAACACCAGCGTAACACTCGTAAGGATCCCCCCCCCCCGGCGGCAACATTTTTTTCCCCCCCCCCCCAACTACTGTATAGTATTTTTTACAAATTATTTTTTATGAGCTGTTCTTAGCACCTAGGGGTGTAACGTCCAGTGATTTTGAGAAAAAAAAAAATTTTAAGTTGTAAACAGAAGTTAGAAATATAGTTTAGCTAAAAGATTTTAGCTAAAATATTTAGAAAATAATTAATGAAAAGTAATTTAGCGAAAATTAGTGGGTTATGTAACACTTATGTTATTCACTCCTATCCCACCCCTCCTCAAAATAGATAACACATTTGCGGACCCTCCCTCCCCCTCCAGGCGTTACTTAATTTATGAACGCTCCCTTTACGAGGATATCCTTGATTCCCTAAAAAGTCTTGCATTCGAAGCGCCAAATTGAACGCCTGAAATGCCTTGTAAATGTTAATTTTTATTGTTGTTATTGTAAAAATTGACTCGGTCTTCATCCCAATCGAAATCATCCCCCCCCCCCTCCCCAGCCCAACTTCCAATCTGTATTTAGTTATTTTTTTAGCATTAGAATGAGAAGAGCACGGCTAATAGACTTACTGCCCACCCAGTTCCCGCCCACCCACATATAGCTGACCATGTGCAATGCCGCTAGTTTTGCACTTAGGCCCTAGTTCTTTTATAATTTCGTTTTTGTTGCGACACTTTGTTTTTGAGAATAGTGGCATCTAGTGGGCGATCTTCGAAGCTTGTCCTCGCGCTCCTTTTTTTTTTTTTTTGCTGGGGCAGTTTCCCTTGTAGTATAAGATTAATACTAATACCAATATTATCAATACTCACTCAATAAATTCAATAAATAAAGGAAGATATTTATCAGCCGAATGCATTTTTAGTGTGTGAACGAAGTTTGCTGCGGTGCAAGTAATTTGTGCCACGAGGGGCAGCCGAGCTATTAAAGCAATTGATTACACTGGTTGTTAGTTGGTGTGTTCATCCTCACTCCCTATCCGAAAGGGAAAGGGAGGACATAATGTCCTTTCACACCACGAGGACATAATGTTCTTTAGATTCTAAGGGGGGGGGGGGGAAACCAAGAAAATAAAGTGAAAAAGCCTTGAAAAAAAAACAGCCGAAGGAAAACAGGTGCCGGGAGTGGGGGGTGGGGATGGAAGGCGCGGGAATAAAGTTTGGGGGAAAACAAAGCCGCCACAGAAATAAATACGTTTTCAAGTGAACTTTCTTTATCTGCGTCATGAAATTCGAGCCAAGGCAACTAACCGAACCTAAGTTAACAACAAAAACAACAACACGAAAAAAGGAATAAAATTGACAAAATTTGGCATATTTTTTCTTTTTGGTTGTTGTATCCCGTGGCTTTTTGTTCCGCACACGGTTCTTTCATATACCACTAGGACTTATGTTCTTTTCTAGCTCCTCACTACAAATTGCAATAACCTACGTAAGGAGTTGATGAAACGAGATTCCCTCCCGGAGCGAGGGCGACCCTCAACACATCTTATCCCTGTATAATACTAGATATAAATAAAGAATACGACGAAGCCAACATATAAAACTTTGCAATTGTATAGATTAGCAAAAAAAACTGAACTTTTTGTGGTAATTTAGTTAATTTAATGTGGAAAAGAGCCTTGAAGATTGCTTAGGTTGGTCAGTTGATAAAATGGTTATTGAGCAATAAATGGTAAACATACATATCCTAACAGTACTAACATTCGTAACCCTCCTCTTAGTTACAAAAAACGAGGAGGGAGGGTTTTTGTGCATCCGGTCTTGGCGTAGGCTACCCCTGTTTGGTCTCCGTACTTGTTACAAGACGTCGACACTGTGGAAGCCGTTAAGAGACCCTTCAGTAAGTGCTTCCCAGGTTTACGCGACTTTCGGTATAGGATAAGCCTCAAGAAGCTGGGTCTTGAGTTGTTGGAGTTGGAGTTGAGGTTCGATCTTGTTTAGGATTATCGGATTTTACATAACCTCATCGATGTTGACCTTCCGGTTTTGTTTTTTTTGCCCCAAGGGACATAATTGGAAGTTGGCTGTTCCGGCGTCTCACACTGATTGCCATAGGCATTTTTTTTTTTCAGTGCGGTGCTCCCTGTCTGAAATACCCTTAATAGGGAAACTGTAAATGCTAGTTCGATCCCATTTTTTTGTTGAATGGTTAGAAAGGAACCCTTCCATCGTTTCTGTGGTAGTTCGATTTTTAAACGCTTTCATTAATTAACGGTAAAGTGTATATTTTTAAAGCCATGAAGCAAATAAACCGACTGTAACTTCATAAATCCGACCGTATGCTATGTAGTTAAAATTGACTAAGTATGACGTCGCTCAAATTAGCTACTACCAAATGGTTAGATATTGTGAAATATCGCAATAATCACAAAGCGGCCTTTCCTATTTTAACGACGTTTCAGTTAAAACCTTATCTTTCATTGAACGAGATCGTTTTTGTTTTCTAATTCAGTCAACGGTTGGCCCATATCAGCACTCGGTGAGACAGGCTCTTACGACCTAGGTGTAATTCGGTTACTAACTTATATCCGAATCGTATCAAAAACTAAATGTATACTCCTTTCGTGAAACATGGCATGCAAAGTAGTTCTCGTGGTGCTAGAATTAGTAAAAAAAAAATATCAAATGACGCTGATTTAAAAAAATCTACGCATATTAAGGTTATGCATTGATGACAAGTTACAAGATCAAAAACAGAAGAAAAAAAAAACAGATCTCAAGTGAAGACTCGTCGTGAAGAGGCTCTCCATTTAGGTTAAACCATGCGCAATGGCTGTTTGCCGTGACGTCACCATGAGTTAGCCAATGACGAACGAGAACAACGTCCGTTTGGCCGTCTGATTGGACTAGCCCAGTCACGTGATATCCACGTCACAGCAAACAGCCGTAGACACTCATCTCATAAGAGCAGATGCTCGCGTGTCGTGTGATGGCAACAGACAAAGATGATCTGCCCCATGGCGAAGAGAGGGACAATTTTGCTGGAGACAAAAGAAGAGTAGGGAACAAAATGTAGATCTTGAGCACAGGGTCGAATCAAGTAGGAGAAAAAAGTAATTTTTTTTCAAAGCAGTAGGCCTTGGTTACTCGCCAAGTTTGCTGGTTAATCTAGACACACGCTAGTGCAGGGTTCAGACAAAAACTGGAAAACCTGGAGAACCTGGAAATCTCATGGAAAATGAAAATAGAGCCGAAACCTCAGGGAAATTTCGGGGATAAGAACATTTTTTTTTGAAAATCAGGGACAAGACAGGGAAATTCGAAAAAAAATGTCTGTGTATCTGATCTGTAAGTGCCATTGAATTAGCAGACCAGAAACAAAATCCTAGGCTAGTAGCAAATATTTCAATTTGTGCTTTAATATGTTCAAGTATTTTAGATATAACTTCAATAAACCAAACCTTAGGCTAGTACCAATATCTGTGATGAAAATGTCTTTAGTTCTGTCTGGACTAGTCTCTGAATAGCCATTTTCAGTGACGTCGGATTATTTCGAACAAATATTAATAAAAACGTTAGCTACTGCCTGTTTCCCTAACCAAGCGTCTTGTAAAGACCTGGAAATTGGCAGTGGATGCACCTAGAAATGGCAGGGAAATTGAGAATTTAAAAATTGCCTGAACCCTGTAGTGGTTCGCCGACAAGGAGATGAGATTACATGTTAATTGTATTGTTACTGTTGAATTTTACTTGTACGTGACTGCATACGATTAATTATAAATGCGAAAATTTACAGACATAAAATTCATCCTGAAAAAAAAAATGATAGATAAGCTAACACGGTGTAACCTTTGGGTCGTTCACAAGACCTATGAAAATTGTGATATCCAACCAAAACTGGTATAAGAGCAGCCGCCAAGTTTCAAAAAGGGGTCGGCCTTTGAAAGCTGTGATATCATTCAACCAGGGAAAGGCCGACTCTTTTTTGGAAACTTGGCGGCTTCTCTTATACCAGTTTTGGTTTCGGGTGGATAACAGTTTAAACGATGCATAAACCGTTGGACGATTAAAACGTAAGGGTTAGTGAAACTTGGTTAAATATTCAAAACACACAAAAATACACAGACGGGATACACGCCTTCAGCGTAGAGCCTGCGATAAATAATTGTTTGGAAGGTGCTTGAGCACGCTCATTGAGTGAGCAAAGCGAACGAAAAGCAGTGTTTATTAGCCAGCGAAAAATAATTGTTTAACGATGCATAAACCGCTGGCGGCTGGACGATTGAAATTAAAGGAATAGTGAAACTGTGTTAAATATTTAAAACACGCAAAAATACACAGACGGGATACACGCCTTCGGCGACAAACACACGAGACATCAAACCATCCCCATGTTGCAAACGGTGCAGTAAACACCACCCGTGCGCTCAAGATCAGTTTTTTTTTATGAAACTGCCATCATGGCTGTCAACTCCTCGTCATCATAGATAAAAATAAAGATTTAAAAAAAAAATACATACACAACATATAAATAAAAATAGAGATAAAATCAACACAAAATATGAAGAGACGTGAAATAAAACATAACGTAGTCCATTCTCAAAGAAAATAGATTGTAGCGTATTTGCTGATTTGTTTTGACATTTTGATGGCGGTCACTTGTTATTGCTTCTATTTTATTTTGCATGCACTTCCTCAAATACATCGTGCTTGGCACAACTCCGCTTTTAATGATAATGAATGGTGCGGCACCATCTGCAACGTATAACTGGTTCATTTTTTTCCCTCCATCTTCCATTTCTTTGTTTTTTTTTCTTCTTTTAAATTCTCTTTCTTCTTAATTCCTAATCGTGTATGTCGATCCTTTATGAAGTAGTTTGTCTGACCGAGTGTGCAGAACCAGTGAAAGTTGTTTTATTTCTTGTTCTTGTTTGCAGGGCCCCCGTCTGAGCCGAGTGCCATTAATCACGTTGTGCCATTGGGTCGCCCATCCCTGCCCTTGGGCGTTGTTTAGTTAAAGGGCCATAGCGTTGAGCGAGTGGTAGGGCGGGGACTTTTGTCGCGTTGTGCGCGAGACGGGACGAGTGGTGCGTGTAGAGCACTTTAAAGTGCCGAGAGAATGTGTTCGCTCTGAATAGGAGATCAGGAAGCCTGTCTAAATAGCCATTCCGCCCTTTTGAATGCGTGTACATTTTTGTTTTTGAGTATTCATATGGTGTACAGAGATGGCAAGATTTTAGGTTTTAAGTCTTTGGATTCTTTAAGGATTAGGACTAGTATACGAAGAGAAGCAGGAAGAAGACATCTGGGGATTTTCGTTATGTGGTGGTCTGTTTTCTGAAAGGTGTGGCCGTTTAGCGTGAATGTTTTTTCCCCCCTTTGGTGTGTGGTGAAGGTGAATTTATGGAAATAAATCGTGGCGGAGCTAAGCCTAGACTGTAGTTTCCTGAAGAGTTGATCTTGTCGGAGACGAGAAAGGGGGAACCTGGTAAAGTCCCTGGTAGTGTGAGAGCCTACCAACTGGTTGCAGAAATTATGGAATCTGCTAGCTGGTAATCCGTTTAAGAACAGTTTGTGCTTGCTTATGGTGTTTCAAGTCTCCCCCCCCCCCTCACTCCGTCTGATGACAGCGCTAGTGACTCAATGAGCCTGACCTACGTGGTCAGGAGGGAGGGAGAAACGTAAGTAGCAGGGAAAGCGTACAGGACAGCGTAGCAGCTGCTGCAGTCACTTATACAGCTGTCTGCATAAGTGGGTAAATAAATTACAAATAAATACTTTTAAGAAAATGAATTACCACAGTAAAGATTCACAAAAAAATAATGCGATTGCTGTATTAAGAAATTCAAATACACACTAGTTATCTAACGAACAACCACAGATGGAAGCATTGTAAATTACTTTAGTAATATTTACTATACAATAAAGTAACAGTATTTTCTAGAACAATAATGCTGCAATAAATTAGTAAACTTAAAAAACTTTGCTCAATAACTGATAAATTCACCACATTTAAACATTAAACAATTAATTTGCGGGTGGGGGTGGGTGCCATAAATTATACCTGGTTAAAAAAAAACCGTTTTAACTGACTCTTGGTTCACCCTTGGATGAATAACTAACACTTCTTCACGGGAGAAGTATGACTCACCATGCATCACGTGCGCAGATGCATAACGGTTACTCTAGTTTCTCAAATTTGCCACCAGAGCACCAACTGCGGACAAAAGCGGAACTGACGTTTATGCCACGTGACCAACTCCTGCCAGCTGTAGAAGAGTGCAGCGTGCAAACAAATTATTATTTGAATGATGATAATCTGATTAGAACATTCTTTCCGAAACAAACCCCCCCCCCCCCCCACCCACCCACCAAAAAAACATACTATCATTACACAACACATTGCCAACCAAACCATGGTTTTAAGTTTCTGTTTCAGTTTGTTAGCAGCGGACAACACGACGTGGTAGCGTCCTTTAGACGGCGCACCACGCTTTGATCGCAAGTACTAGTGGTGCCTAACGCAACTCGATTTGGAGCGAGAGAATAGGGCGAATTCACATTTTCGCTATCTTTTGACCGATTTTGACATTCTAATATATCAATTTAAAGGGAAATTACATCCATTTTGACATGCATGCTTTACTTTTGGATCACTTACACAATAACTAAACACAAGAATTGCGGTAGGGATACGTTACGTACGTCCGATACAACAATTTAATTATTGCATCACCAAAACACGATACGGGGACCGCCATTGTTTTGCTGGAACGCACAGAAATTAATGCCGACAGGTGTCACGATTCGATTTCGACTCGCAGCCGATTAAAATAGCTGTATTGGCTGTGAGAGCTCAAACGTCCGACGGCCTTAGCTGGCCGACAGTTGTAGTGTAGGGTAAACACGTGTTAATGGTTAAATAAATCTCAATCGGCTGCGAGTCGAAATCGAAGACTGACATCAGTCGGCATTAATTTCTGCGCGTTCCAGCAAAACAATGGCAGTCTCCATGTCGTGTTTTGGTGATGCAGTAATTAAATTATTGTATCGGACGTACGTAACGTATTCTTACCGCAGTTCTTGTGTTTAGTTATTGTGTAAGTGATCCAAAAGTAAAGCATGCATGTCAAAATGGATGTATTTGCCCTTTAACCAGCTTGAAGAACTTTTCAATGGTGAACGTTTGAGGTTACTAGAAAGTTATTTGGTAAAGTAGCCGGGTGATTCCCCAATCAGGAATTAGTACTGGTCTCTAGTTGTTGTAGGTTCTCTAGTAGGAGCGGGGTCAAAATTACTTGATTTTGAAAAATTTCTATAAAAGAGCATGTCCATCACATAAGCAGATACCGTTTCCAAATTAAAGAAAGAGTAATGGTAAAAGCATTCATGTGACATTATTGACCATTTTTGATGTCAGACACAAAATAAATATATATACGAAGCACAAATATATACTAAATGACAAGAATATTTGCAAACCACACAAAACAATTTTTTTTCGTGTCATTATATTTTGATTTTCTATCAGTCGACTGATTAAGCCGTTGGCCGTTCTAAGTAGCAATTTCAACTCTAAAGACTTATGGACATATTTTCTTTTTTCGAGCACAAATTAATTATAGTGTCCGCGGCCTATCTTGAGTTCTCCGCCGAACGAACACAAATAATCGATTGTACGTTTTTAGTAGCAGAGTGCCTTGTTGATATCCAAGATGGTTACAAAAACAATGGCGGCCGTCGATTAAAGCCACCCCATCCAGGAAGACGTAACCGCTCACAAAATACTTGCAGGACTCAAGATACACCGCTCACACAATAGTGACCATTAACAGGAAATCAGTGAAAGTGTATGCCTATGGCGAGCACATTCGGTCGAATGGATTCCTGGTTATAGGTGCTGTGACCTTATAACGGGTTCAGTGAGTTATCTTTATGCCACTGGGCAAGTTGCCGCATCGGTAAAGGCTGCGTGGTAGTGATCTGGTGATGGACTTTTTTGTCGGTTCCAATCTGGGTCACATTACTTGATTGAACCGTAAGTGCATAAAGGTGGCTTACTGTACTGCGTTATTTCTAGTGTATGACTTTCGCTATGGCTTATTTTCAATTTACTCAAAAAAAGGCGTCTCTGTTTTGGCATAAAACACGTGTTAATGGTTAACTTAAACAGAAATGGTACCCCCCCCCCCCTTGTCAACGTCCTTGAGCTTTAACATTTGTTTTTAGTATTGTAGATAAACAAGCGGCTGAAGCGACCATATAGTCGCTTCAGCCGCTTGTTTATCTACAATTATGTGTTTTGGGTCAAGTGTAAGAATGGGCCCAGCGCCTAAACCTCGCCCTTTGGGACGCAATTAATTTTTATCCTCGGATTTTATTGATTACATGTACTTTAACGTGTTACAATAAAGTTTATCATTATTATTATTATTATTATGGAAGTGCAGCCATTCCCCCTGATGCTATATTCATTCCATAATTCTTTTGATAAACATACATAGATTAGGTTGCCAATTAAGGAAATATGTGGATGTTCATGACGTGATGATTGGCGAAAAGATCATGTCAGTTGGGTAATTGGGAGGCGTCCTAACTCCAGATGAGGGCTTTCTGACATGTACCGTCATCTCCAGGAAAATTCAGAACTCATACCTTGGTTACCTAGTCGCAACCCGTCTTCTGTACATTTCTCCCATTTTCGAGCCAGCTTCCACTTCATACTTTCGGGTTTTTTTTATTCATTCTAATTTTTGGGTGCTGAATCAAATGGTGAAAACGTCGTACCTTTCCATAGATGATGGGCTCAATTATTGTCGGCCACTTTAGGGCCGCCACCAACGAAAATGTGGGAGATGCACACCTCTATCACGCACTGCAACAGCGATCTGTATTGTACCTAAAAAGTAATCATCACAATTGCCGGCTTAAGTGTGTTTTAGGCCTATAGTTTTGAATTTTGGGCTTAATTTTTACCTGCCAATTTAATGTCGTAAGTGGCAGCTAACGGAGAATTGGGTTCGAACGTAGGCCTATTCATTCATGCAACATGGTGAAATGTGTATCGTTAACGAAATCCCTATTTTTTTTTTTTTACGGTTGTGTGTCTGCCTGTAGTGGTTTAATGCCACGATCAGGTGTTATTATTTCATTGAGTTAACGTCGAGAAAGCTAATTAGATGAAGGAAGCAACGATGTTTTAATTTGTATTTTTTTTTTAATTCTTGACTACTACTAAAAAAGGCGACGGACAGACGAACTATACCACACGCCCTGGCTGTTTGCTGTGACATGCATATCACGTGACTGGGCTAGTCCAATCAGACGGCCAAACAGCCGTTGTTCTCGTTCGTCATTGGCTAACTCATGGTGACGTCACGGCAAACAGCCATTGCGCATGGTTTAAGTCGTTGCTATAGTTTTACCTTTTGCTTTACAGAAGACTAAAATTGATAAGATTTTTTTTTAACCGCCATCAGAAGTTCGGCAAAAGACATGTATTAAAGAGACTGAAATTCAAAAATAAATGTTTTGTTGATAAATTTAATGCAGAACTGGACATTGTTTGAATTAGTATAGTGGGAACCTACAAAAATTTAGTATTGTAGGAATTTAAAAAATGTTTTCTGTCAATCACCTTTCTTGGGGGGGGGCCCCAACGTACACGCACACACGTTCTCATACATCAACAGTCGTCTTATCTTTGACACTACCACGTTGAATCTCGTTCAAAAATTATGTCAGCGGCCGAATGTCGAAGTGTACCTCAATTGTAATGGTGTGTTTTATTTTCCTCTATGTAACAGCCAGTTCGCCTCATGACTAGAAGACATATGATTAAATTGCGGGCACTACATTCTTTTCTTTCTTTTTTTCAGAAAGGCCAGTGATTCCCCTGACGAGCTCCTCTGGCCGAAGCCTGTTCCAGCCTTCCGAGAATTTAGCCAGCAAGAAAATAAATCGAATTACCTCAAATCGGGCTGGGGCTTCGTCGTCCCTCGCTAATTTCGAAGACGACGACGGTGGTTTGGTGATTGAAGACACATTGGTCAAAGAATTAGAAGACGATACGCCAATCCGCTATCTGAATTCCCCCGTTCCACCGTCCGCCAGAGTCGGTTACAACCGGAGTACCAACCCTGATGTCACCACCGACCCTCACAGCCGGTAAGCTCGCAAAATACAGGTCGAATGACTTGACCCTTTGACTCGACTTAGTACAATATTTTCAGTTATTATACCACGTGCCATGGCTGTTTGCTGTGACATGCCTATCACGTGACTGGGCTAGTCCAATCAGACGGCCAAACAACCGTTGTTCTCGTTCGTCATTGGCTAACTCATGTTGACGTTGACGGCAAACAGCCATTGCGCATGGTTTAGTAGATAACCACCTAATGGATAGCATCAGAGGAAATGACGGGATTTCCATAAATAATAATATAATAATAAACTTTATTGTAGCACCTGAAAGCACATCTGATCAACAAAATTCGGGAATAAAAATTGATTGTGCCACAAAGGGCGAGGTTTAGGCGCTTGGGCTCATTTTTACATCTAACTGAAACATACAATTACAATTTTACCAGACAGTAGCAAAAACTCAAAGTAAACAAGAAAATGGGGTGGTTGGGTGGGGAGGGGGGGTAACAAGGGAAAAGAAGGGAATGGGTGGAAGAGGGATGGTGACCATGTTATGAGTTAAACAAGTGAAGGAATAATTGAGCTTTGAAAGCTCCAACACTAGGACAAGTTTGAATGATTTTCTCGAATCGATTAAAACTTGGCCTAGTGTTGGAGCTTTCAAAGCTCAATTATTCCGTCACTTGTTCAACTCATAACTTGGTCACATCCGTCTCCCACTCCTTTTCTTTCCTTTCCTTCTCTTTCTTTTTCATCCCCTCCCCCCTTCCCAACCACCACTACCTCATTGTCTTGTTTACTTTTAATTTTTGCTATTGTCTGCGGACACTGTAATTATGTGTTTCGGGTTAGGTGTAAGAATGGGCCCAGCACCTAAACCTCGCCCTTTGTGGCA
>JAHWFP010186382.1:19833-59278 GCA_023313725.1 Lithobius niger | reverse complement strand
GGGGGGGAGAGAGGGGAGTGCAGCCCCTCCATTCATACCATGCTTGATCCCTGTACGATCACAACATTCAGTATTTAGAAGTCCCGTGATCACAGATTGGCGGTCATGGTCTGGACATAAAGGAATTCAGTGTTTCGTCAGCTATAAAAAGCCTTTAATTTCGAGTGCAGATGTCGATAAACCACCAGTCGGTATCGTAATACGACCCACTACCGGTTTTATAAAAACTTAATTCTTTACCAGAAAGTTTTTCATTTCGCTATTTTAAACCAGGATCGAAGGAGGAGTTGAACCGTTCTTAAGTCTTTTGTTGAACACCGTTCCAAACTTGTACATTTTTGGTTTGCTCTGCTCTTCGTCTCTCTAGTCTTTTATTTTCTCAAACGACTGTGCCGCAGGGTTCTGCTCTGCAACCAGCTCTGATGGGCGAGGCTAGCTGGCCTCAAAACAAAAGCGTTTGTTGCCTGCTGGTCGTAATATTGGAACTCAACTTTCTCTTGTGCCCGAGGACGTTCTGTTTATACCCGGTGACCGATAGGGTGAAGCTAACTCAGCAACTATTTGAAGTGACAAACTGTTACGAGTTTTTTTTCTGTTTTTCCGCCCTGTAAAATGGCGAGTTTCCCCATCAGTGATTATCAGGTGTGATGTAAGTTACTTGACAGTTTGCCCCCAAACCAAAAGTTATTTTCGTTTAACTCTTTGGCGTTTAAAGACGATACCTCATTGTCTAGAAGTTGCGGTCTGAAGGTAATTTGTGGGCAGGAAGTTTTGTTGACGTTCCGTAGTTATAAAAAGAACATGTGGATAATAAAAGCCTCATCATTTCAGATTTATAATAGTGATGATTCGTTTAAAGTTACGAAGATTTATCCAGCGGATCTTCAAGTAACTAAGATCCACCCAAAACCAAAACTGGTATAAGAGAACCCGCCAAGTTTCAAAAAAGGGTCGGCCTTTGAAAGTAGTGATATCATTCAACCAGGGAAAAGCCGCCAAGGTTAATCTTATTAACGAAGGTAATCGGACAGACGAACAGTTCGAAAGTTAAACGAAAACTAGAACATTGCTACTAGTGGGAGCAATCTTCAAGTTTTCATTTAACGTCCACAGTATTAGTAGGTACGATTAACTTGGCTAATAGGATTAAACTTGGCGGCCTTTCCCTGGTTGAATGATATCACTACTTTGAAAGGCCACCCTTTTTGGAAACTGGCAGCTTCTCTTATACCAGTTTTGGGTGGATATCACAACTTTCATAGGACTTTGAACGTACCAAAGGTCACACCGTCTTATCCTCAACTCTGTAATTTTTTTTCTGGAGGAATTTTTTATTTATAAATTTTAACATTTATATTTAATCGTATGTAGTCATGTATATGTAAAATTCTACAAACTTGGCGAATAACTAAAACAACCAAAACATACTTCTTTTTAAAAAAATTATTTTTTTTTCAACTTGATTAGATCCTGTGTTCACGATCTGCATTTTGTTTCCTACTCTTCTTTCCAGCAAAATTGTCCCTTTCATTGTCGTCGGGCAGATAATTCAGTTTGGATTCGTGTATCGTAAAAAAAAAAAACCAAACCTTTGCAATACTGACCCCTGTGTGGACCCGAAATTCCAGTAACTCCGATTTCTTAATTTGCTTTAAAAGTGTTTGAAATAATTCGGAATTGTGGTAACACGGAGTTACCTTAACTCTTGTGTAATTTGACATTAATATGGTTGTGGCTTCTAATGTTATATATGTATAGCCGCAGCGAGCGCGGCAGCACAAGCGAGGCAGGGATGTTATTTATGGCAATTCCGTGTTACTACAATTCCGGATTGTTTCAGACACTTTTAAAGCAAATTACGAATCCGGAGTTCCTGTAATTCCGAGTCCACACAGAGGTCAGTATTTAAGAAAATTCCGGAGTTAACATAACTCCGTGTGTGTACAATTCTAGCGACCCTTCAGGGCCACGTGCTTCTAGCTGCAACCCCCATTTTAGAAAAAGACACTTATCCATATGACGCCTTACTTGTCTGCCGAAATTTAGATTTCGCAACTTTCCCTAGTCAGCTGCGCATTTATACCCTATGAGAATTAACATGTAAGCCTGCTGATTAACTATAGTTACTAGCGAATTTTTTTAGTTACTAGTAACTCAAATCAACTTTATTGAGAGCACTTTTTTTCCATAAAGAACACGTTCCCACATTTTAATGTTGAGATTTTCTTCGTTACTGGACCCAAGACACCTGATTCAAACGTTTTGCACAGATTTCTACCGCTTGGGGAATTTAAACCAGTATGCTGAAATCGGGTATATAAGCTTTTTTTTTTTTTTTTTTTTTTTAGTTAAAAGACACAGTCGGCTACTGAGGCCGCCTTTTTTCCATCAACAATCCAACTTTTAACAATCGGATGATCTATTGTGACTTGGCGGCGACACACTAGCGTGTGTCTAGATCAGTTGGCGTTTTTGTATTAACTGTCTAAAAAGAACCGAAGAGGTTCATCCACAAACGTAAAAAGTACGGCGATAAAGAAGTTATTGGCATACTTATGCAAGAATGGTCCCTCTAGAGTTTTGTTCTTCCTCGGCTCTTACCGCCTACTTACTCTCGCTTTAGCCTTGGAAGAATAGAACTAATACAATGGATCACGTGTAGGAGGACCATTGTTGCAGAAGTATGCCAATAACCACTACTTGCACTATAGTTATTTTAAGCTCTTTCCTTGCTCAATTGGCGTCCATCAATTTACCTATATACTGTAATTCGTTCTCCAGTGTTTGTACACAGTTGTTGCTTATTATTGCTCTAATTTGTACTACCAGGACTGGCATGCACCCTGAACGTGTACGTTTCATTAGCTCCGGGTACTCTTCATCGTTTAAAGATCCCTGCTCTCCTCACCAATTAACTTTGAGAGACATCAGTCCGTATCCTCCGTGTTTACAGGTGCTTGCTTCCACTAGAGATGGAACTGACCCATGGGTTGGTGGCTCAGTGTGTCAAATGGGTAACATTTTTATCGTGGGTCATGGGTCAACACCGTTCACCCACCGACCCACGGTAATCTTACGATAATCAGTAGTTTTACTAGTACTCTTTAAGCACATTTTGGAAAAAAATTTCTCCTTTCCAAAATAGTTTCCGTCAGAAGGCTAAAAACCCAAATTGCATACTGTATTATTTGCGTAAGTATTATTTTTTCATAGCGTACTGGGATGGGTCACGGACGGTGGGTCACATTTTGTTCTTTATCGGGTGGGTCATGGGTCAGGGCTCGAGGGGTTCTGGTGGGTCATGGGTCGGAAAAAAGTGACCCACTTCCATCTCTGGCTTCCACTTCTTTCTTCTGTTATGCTTTCCTGATGGCTTTGGGGTTTGGCTGTCTCGCGACATTAGGTCGGACGTTTGTAAATGTTGTAAACCTGTTTATTTTCCTCTATTTTTTCTACGTTTCAGTAATTTTTTTCCTTTTGTTTTGTTTAAATTTAATTTAGTAATAGATATCGTGAGAAATAGTGGTTTACCGGCAATGGTTAACAGACGCAGGTTAACAAATTCAAAGATTTTCAGATATGAGGTGCATCTTATATTTTTTTGAGTGAAAAGCTACAAACGAAAAATACAAAGCATCACGAATAGTGGCTTACTCAAATGAAATTCAGAACATGCATCTTCGTCTTTAGACATTAAAAATAGACTATTAGGCATCTTGGGGCGCCCAGCAAGTCTGTTCTCCTCCAGCCTCTACCAATCCTCACTTTTTTAAGGAGTAAGGGGGGGGGGGGTATTTCGTGACGAACTAAACATTTCTTAACCGTAAGTTTTTTGACTGGCTTTTCTAGAATTAGTCACTTGTTTCAACTTTCGTTAGAATGAAAATGATTGTGGTAGTTTTTTGGCCTAAGTTAAGTTTCTAGTGTCAGCTTTCCATTCGTTGCTGCATTGTTATTCACAAGGCGATTCATATTGTGCACAATACATTAACGAAGGACTTTACGTGCTTCATGTACAAAATATTTTCCGTGACGACTAACCACTTTTCCAATTAGTTTTTTTGTATACCCCTCTGGCGGTTGCTCAGAAGTCGGAACGAAGTTGTTAATTTTGGAGCATGAAAGCTCGAAATTGCAGCTTTGATAAACGAGACGGTTGGTTGGTTTGCAAGAAAAGAATTTAAAGGGATTTCAAATGTTATTTGCCATATGTTTTGGCCAACTTGTTATTTTTAAAGCTATTCTCTGGTGAAACTCCTTGCCCTACCCGGTGAAATCATTCGAGCTGATTTACGGATTTCATTCCACATTTTTTGCCGTTAACGATTTCTGCCGGTTTCATTCTTTTTTTTAATTTTGTGGTAGAGATGTTGATTTTTTCCCATAAGATTGTTAAAGTTTGACGGATTTTTATTGTGTGTTTCATTTTACTATTTCGTTAGTTTTTAGACTAGGTATCGAGTGATGCCAATACTGAAGATGAAAAAATATTGACTTCATACGAAAACTCCGCAAGGGTAAAGGTGCCCACCAATTTTTTGCCGTAACGGTGGTATCAGAGTCTCACTGGCTAACACCAAGTGTGTCACTCACTCAATCTGAACTGACGACTTTTCAGTTAAGATTGAGTGATCAGGGATCCGCCCAAAATCTCGAAAGTCATAATCTCGAATCCGCATTCTCGAAAATCGCAATCTCGAAAAACCGAAATCTCGAAAAGCCAAGATCTCGAAAAACGAAATCTCGAATGAAAGAATCTCGAAAAAAATTAAAAATGTCACTGTATAATGTTGTCAGCAGTCCCTCCTAGAAAATTTAAAATATCACTGTTTGCTAGTTAAAACTCCTAATTACGTTAAAAAAAAGCTTCTATGTGATTTCACGAATAGTCAATGTTGTGATTCGCTGTCCCATTGTATGACTCGACCTCGGCATCCAGACTTGACCTCAGTCCATCTCCAATACACGGTGCCATATTTTCCTTTGGTTTTCTTTCTAGGTTCGAGATTTCGGATCTTCGAGATTTCGGGTGTTCGGGATTTCGGGTGTTCGAGATTTCGGGTCTTCGAGATTTAGGACCTTCGAGATTGTGGCTTTCGAAGTAGGGGGATTCGAGATATTGATTGTCGTGAAATTGGTTTTCGAGATTGTGTCCATAACTCGAGTGAACGAGAAACTTAGTGGCAGCCATTTGGGCTCTTGATATCCCTACTTTTTACGGCAAACATTTGATGCGCTCCTTTACCCCCACTGGAGTTTTCGTATATCACCCGTTTTGGCTGTTAAGGGGTCTTTTTAATGCCTTTTTTATGGTTGCGATATGTTACAATTTAAAGACACATGGCAAGGAAAAAATGTCACGAAACAAATATTATTGCCGCAATGGTCACTGACGTGGCATGTCATCAATTATATTTCCAGTAAAGTGCTAGTTGTCTTAGATTAAATTGTAAAACAGAAACAGTAAGTCAAGTATCACTCTAGTGCAATCGACAGTTTTGTACAGTGCTAGGATGAATTGTGCAGTGTGAGGCCGTTACCAATGAAGGATGGTTGTGTTTATCACGGATGGTGTGTTCCCAACATCCACGAAAAGTGCTTTACGAATGATAACGATCTTTGCTGTTAACGCTGTCGAAAAGGTAAACCATAAATAATTAGCATCGGTTGGAGTAAAACGTGAGCTGAATGCCAAATTTCAAGCATATCGGTCGCATAAACTATTTCATCTGTGAGGAATTAGCTAACAATATGTAACCCGAAATAAATAATTAGCGCAAAATCAACGATTTTGAGGTATTTTTTCCCTATATTTAAATCCTTTGTTCACTGCTCTAAAAGCAAGAATTTCTGTTGTCCGCTCAGTAAATCTATACTGTCTCATTAGTATTTAGTATTCAGTACAAGAAAACACTGGTAATGCCCTGGGCAAAAAACAGTAGGTATCCTTCGCTCAAACACTGATATATATGTGTAGTAGCTTGAATTGCACAGTTGACACCAACAATTAGACACCATTGAAAGGCAATAATATGAATTTTGGTGGGTAAAGCACTGACTTCGTCCACCAAGTTCAAATTATTGGCGTTCAGCAATAATTTGAAAGCATTGTTGAAAATCATTGTATTAACGTTCCAAGTGTTGATCATAATCTTTAAATGTATTAACCTCATCTTGGTTACGTGATGAAGTTGTTACGTAGGCAGGAGGAGATGTAATTTATACAAAGCATGATTTTCACGGCGGAGAATTACAGAAAACATAATGGCCGTTAGAATGAAGGCCATCCCTGGCAACGGGTACAAGTGACTCGTCCTTTGCCAAGTACATACATCACGATGTTAAAATGAAAACAAACAATGCTTTACAAAGAAACTGGAACTCTGTACAACAATGCACATAAATACCCTTGATTACTTGTCACCATTATTAAACTTCATTATTACATAAACGTAGAACAAAGAGGTGTTTGTTAGTTACACCTTAGTCGTGCTGGCACATAGAGTATTTAAAGAAAACGAACAGCCAATAATTGGACGCCGTGCTACGTAGGACGATATATGGTAACTGCCTACCAGACTTGCAGATTTACTATTTTCGCTATTAAAGCTGTGGTAATTCTGGTTAAAGCTGCAAGGACTCAAGCATGCTGTCATGGTAAGCAACGTGCAACAGAATATGACATAAACGATAGTCCGGGAAACGTTTCGATTTTAACTACTGCCCAATCGAGTAGGAAACGTACAGTTTGATATTTAGTAGGGCTGAAATACTACAAAGTATTACCTGAAAAGTCTTACTAGTTTCTAGGCAAACAATTGACGATGGCATTTTGTCTCCACATGCGTCACACTGAAATGCTCACCATGTTGTGGTTATACCCCCATTCACCTGACCTTAATATTATCTCTTGGTTCCACTAAATTACGAACAAACCTAATCTACTAAAACAACCCAAAACGTTCACTCTTTATTAGTTACTATATATATATATATTCTTTATTAGTTACTATACATATATGTATTACAAAATTATTATTTTTTTTTTTAATACACAGTACTGATTTCGGGTTGCGCCAAAGAGCGACTTACGATTGCTATTCAGCTGGCAGCAAAAACTAGGCTGGAAAATGCATCCGAGTTGGTAGCCATAGTAACATTGAGAGAGAGCGATCTTTGAAATGCATCAGTTGTGCAAGAGGTACTGCCCCTGATGGCACCACCACAACAAAGGTGGTGGTTCCCATGGTGATATTCTTCTCCCTGGTGCCAGCAATGTGTTCCCGAAAATCTTCTGCTACCCATCAATTAAATCGAATGCAAATAATGGTAGCTTATCTTTGGAACCAATTGGCAACACGTAAGTTAACACAACAAATTAAAATGTAGTAACAAAAATATATTTCGATATATTTACGTCACTTTTGTATTAGCAGTTGCCTATTATTGCTTTCCTTCTGGGTGGAAACATAGTAGCAGGCTGTTAAATGCAATTCACAGCATTTCCTCTTGTTATTGTTATAAGCAAACCTAGATCTGTTGTATAATCCTTACATGAGTTTCCATTGTTCAGAATCGCATAAATACTGCAATGCTGGCAGTAGAGCTTCAGTTGATGTTTGGCGGTCCTCCGTAACAAGTCGGTTGAGATTACTTGAAATGGCGTGGCCTTCCCCTGCTGCCAGTGTCTAATATGTGATACTCGCTGCAAAGTTCCCTAGTTTTGTGGTAGTGCATGACATACTTAGAATCGAGCTCAAACTGGAATCTTTACGTTTGTCTTGCTGGTTGTGAGATATTTTTGGGGCCTACCTTTGCCCGCACCTTGGGGATTGAAATATCATGGAAGACAATTTGTTTTCCAGTCGAACAAACACTTGGGCATGAAATAAAAATACTTAAGAAGATAAAGTAAAACCGCTCAAATAACTTAACTCTGGGTAACAGAAACGCGTAGCCTAGTACAGGGTAGTCCACAAAAAACTGACGACCCACAATTTTCAAAGTCCAAACTTTTTTTGTTAGCACCCTCCAGAACCGTCAAAGGACTTTCAAAACTACCCGTTCTATTAGACATCATCTGACCCTTTACAGTTCTGGAGGGTGCTAACAAAAAAGTTTGTGTCATCAGTTTTTTGTGGACCACCCTGTAGATTGCAATAGGTAAGAAGTAAAAGAGCACACTGTTTGGTTTTGAGTTGAAAGTTTGATAGCGCCATAATAGGCTACCTAAACCATCCTATTATTTATAAAAACTGAGAATCTGACAAATATCTCCCTAGCTCTGGTATGCTTACTAGTCCCTACTGTTTGTCAGGAGAAGCAATTTTTTCAGTCCGAAAAACACCCGGAAAAAATGCTGGCACATCTGGTCCCAAGCTTTAGTTGGCTAACTTAACTTGTGTTTTGAAAAATTCTTTCTTAACCCTTTGAGAACTGCGTTTTTTTTATATCTCCAAAAAAGTAGGGGTAACCTGGACGGGGCTCGAACTAGCAACCTGAAGGAGCTGTTGTGAGGCACACGCCTCTACCAACTCGGCCACGGCCGTCTCTAGAGTCGGCTTGTTAAGGGAACCTAGTATTGTTGTCATTCCTGCATTGTTGGCCATCTCGCGCGTAGTAAGGACTCTGTTTTTAATACTTCAACCTGTGCTTGTGTTTGGCCCGAGATTTTCTCGGGTTTAGCACTCAAAGGGTTAAATCCCAATTCCCAATCATTGTACGGAGTTCCTGATCCAGTGACACGAAAATTGTGTGAACTGAGACCCGGTGACTTGGACTGATCTGGTTACCCAAAAATTGGTTTACCTGGGATCCAGTGACTCTGACTGATTCTGTGACCGAACAGTTGGTTAACCCGGTGATCCGGTGACCTGAAAATGGCTTAACCTGGGACCTAGTGACTTGGGATTGATTCGGTAATCCAAAAATTGCCCGACTTGGGACCCAATGACTAGGATATTAGGACTGATCCGAGACTTGAAAATTTGTTTGACCTGGTCCCATTAACTTACTTGGAACTGATCTGGTGAGCCCAAAATTGGCTGACCTGGGACCCAGTGACTTAGACTGATCCGGTGACCAAAATATTGGTTGTCCAGGGGCCCAGTGAGCTGGGCTGATCTGGTGGCCTGAAAATTGGCTGACCTGGGACCCAGTGACTTTGACTGATCTGGCGACCAAAAAATTGGTGGTCCCAGGGCCCAGCGAGTAGACTTATCTGGTGACTCGATAATGGGTTGACCCGAAAATGGGCTTTGTAACCCGAAAATTGGTTGACCCTGGACCTAGCGATCAGACTTGAACTGATCCGTGATCCGCGAATTTGTTGACCTGGGACCCAAAAATTGTTTGTGCCGGGGCCTAGTGAGTTGGGCTTCTGGTGACTCGAAAATTGGTTGATCCAGGCCTTGTGAGCCGAAAATTGGTTTACCCATGACCTAGCGACTTGAACTGATACATGATCCGAAAATAGGTTGACCCAGAACCCTGTAACTTGGAGTGATCCGGTGGCCCCAAAAATTGGTTGACCTGGGACCCAGTGACTTGGACTGATCTGGTAGCCTGAAAATTGGTTGACCTGGGACCCAGTGACTTAGATTGATCCTGTTACCCAAAAATTGTTTGTCCCGGGGCCCAGTTAGTTGGACTGATTTAATGACTCGAAAATTGGTTGAACAGGGCCCAGTGACTTGGACTGATCCCTTGAGCAAAAAATTGGTAGATCCTAAATATGGTGACCCGAAAATTGGCTGATGTGATATTTAGTGATTTGGACTGATTCAGTGGCTCGAAAAGTGGTTGACCGGGTATGAGGTGACTCAAAAATTGGTTGACCGTGCACCCAATTGACTTGGACTGTTCCCGTGATTCCAATGACTGTTGTTGTCACGGAGTTAGTCTGAGTTGATGGATCTAACCTGAAATGTCAGGTCAGGTCCTCGGAACCAGAGCTGTACATCGCCATGCCACACCACTGCCGCCGGCCAAATTTGAAACAACATGGGCACCGCCTCTGATCAGGTTGCTTCCACGCTGATAATTCTGCCATTGTTTTTAAAAGTTGCAGTACAAGGTGTCGTTACAAAATTTGAAATGGTAAGAATAATCAGTCAACAAGTAACCAGGTTGCAGGCGTCAGTTACGTTTGTAACTAAAATACCTAAAATAACTAATATCGCTGCACCGATTTATGCCACCGCCACTACGAAAAAAAATTGAATTTCGCTGTTGCTAAATAATATCTTACTGCGCATACCTCTGCAGACCTGGTAATCCAACCCATAACGCCTGGTGATCTGGACCAATTCTTGATTACTTCTAGAAAGGATAGAAAGATACTTTAGTATTGATGACATTGACGAGACACCTTTCCAGACAATTCTGTTCTGTCTTTAAATGATTTTTGTATTCTTTGGTATTTTCCCATGTAATTCTGGCGGATGCTCTGTAATGTTTAGTGTATTTATAAATGTAAAATACTTTTTGCCAATGTTATATTTAGCTGCAATCACCTGTTGTAATGTACTTATTTTTCTTCCTATCCTTTTCCGTATGCTTTGTTGTGCAGATAAATTTCATTTCCGTACATTTGCACAAAATCGAATGTTTCTGAATAAAAAACAAACAAAAAAACAATGGTCGTATATGTGATGACTGCACGTCGTAAAAGTTTGTCGTAGTTTTGTTTTTCCTTCCCGTTGTGTATACCATTATGCACATGAAAAAATATTAGTAGTGTCGACCTGCACATGAAATTCGCTGGTTTTATTGCCTTCTCTTGCATTTTTATTTAGTCTTTGCATTGAAGGCCAGGCTTTGCCTTTTAGGATGACCGTAAACACATATTTAGCCCTTTAAAGGACATTTCCTAGCCATAAATCTTAAAATGCGTAATGAATAAGCCAAGTGGGGCAATACCAGTTTTTAGCGTTTATGACGCTGAAGCTGGGTTGATGGCCCTGGTAGGCTGGCTAGGAAGAGAGACGTGCATGGTGGGGGAATGAGATCGGTATCGTGTTTAGTTTATTTTTGTGCCGCTATTCCGTTGCGTGTATTTTACTATGTATCATGGCGATGTATGTTGAATATTCTATTAGGGGCGAAGACAAAAACATAATAGCTCATCTCGCAGTAAATCTTGGAACGTCGTCCTGCATCGGCGGCATTCCTTTCTAGGATGCTGGGTCACTTTTTCTTTCATTTTGCTGGAGGCCTCTATCTGGCCGTCGGTCGGTCGCTTCGCTTTCACTCTTCTGTTGACTTGACCATCAACCGACAGACCATCAACAGCCACGGACGTTTCCCTTTCGAAACGCCGTCGCGTGAACGTGCGCTGGTCACGGTTAAAAAGTTTCCTTTTGTTTTTTGGTGAATGTATTAGTTGGAATATATTAACTGACGGCGTGTGTGAGTTATGGTTGCTGGTTTGCATTTGCGTGGCAATTTAACTGTGGGTTTTGTCCTTCGGAGTTTAGTTGCTTAAGAGTTTTGTTGGATTGCTAAATACATGAGAAATTGCTGTGGCCAAGCCTTACCTATAAGTGATGCAATTTTTTATTCTGCCGTTTGGTGTAAGACAAAACTCAGTTTTAGGCAGTTTTCTGTCAGTAATCCATCATTTGCTTAATGAGCTGGTTGTAGAGGTCTCCCACCAAAATACTGTAATCAATTTCCGTGAGTTTTCCATGTTTTCCAGAGTTGATGAAGTCATTTTCCAGGCTATTTAACGTAATTTTAGGAACGAATTTTTTTCACACATTTTACCAGTTTTGTGTTAAAAAGGCTGTTCAGCTTTTAGATAGGAAATACATTATTTAAAATCTTAATTTTTTCCCTGAGTTTTTCAGGGTTTTTTTTTTTGTAAAAAATCAGAGAATTCCATGAGTTCTCCCTGAGTTTCAAACGTAGTTTAAATTCCCTGAGTTTTCCAGGTTTATGGGAACCCTGTTGTATTAGTATTTTTCTTCTTTTGAGTCGTAACGTCTCGGAAGCAAAGTAATGCTTGTGCTCAGTAAATAAATAATAATTGGCAGGGGAGAGGGGAGTATTGAAAACCAAATATTGTCATTTCATCGTGCTTCCCGTATTTTCCAACTGAGGCCCATTGTTTGGCTAAGAATTTTGGTTGCTCCCCTCCCCCCCCCCCCCCTCTCATTTCTTCAGTGTCACGGTTTCTTAAATCATGAGTCGAAATTTTACATTTACATTTTAAAGGCGCATGTATAACGAATTTCAATTAGCAGATTAAAGTCCTATTGTTGTTTGCAGCAAGCAAAGGAAGGCACAAATAAAAACAATATTTAATATCGAAAGAAAATTTGGTATTACATCGTTCCCCTGGTTGCTTCGAGCAACATGTCACTTCGTGCAGTGGAGAGCAAGCTCTCAAAGGTAACGATATAACGGACACTGGATGGCGTAACGACTGACAACAAATAATCTACCGTGGCGCCATCTAGTGGCCGTGATATTGTTGACCTTGACAGCTTGCTCTCAGGTGCACGAGGACGTACAAAATTTTCACTCAGTAACTAAGGAGGTATATGGCTTGTTTATTTGTTTAAAAGGAATTTCTTTGTGCATTCCTTTATGGCAAGCCATTCCGTCTTTTATTGCAGAATTAGAGATATCTCTAATTCAATTACAGATATCTGTAATTCATTTAAAGATATCTACAATTTATTTAAAGATATCTGTAATTCTGTAATAAAAGACGGAATGGGTTGCCATATTTCTTTGCTTGCTGCAAGCAAACGCTAGATGGCGGCCAATGGCGCTAGATATTGCAGACTGTCATTCAGTTAACAGGCGCTTTTAATTAAGGTGACCGATCGCTAGCTGAATCGCTGAATTCCAAAGCGCGTTCCTATTCTTCGAACTCAGATTAGCTGCAGCCCGAAGATAAAAGAGTTAAATTTTCGCTCCAATATCCACGGATTAAAAGCGATGTGCTACTTCGATGATGGCAATCGAAGGGGAAATCGAAAGAAAAAGAAAACCAAGCCAAACACGTACTCGATGATAAAGGAAAGTCGTAAAATCAATGAGTCACCGTATGGGCGATATTTTGTAGAATTCGATGCATCCACCCCGGAAAGCAAGCCATAAAATTGCATTACAATACGCAACACCGAGGTATGAGGGTCAGTTTCCTATTAAACCAATTTTGGAAAACAGATAAGATCAGAACCCCAAAGGGAAGAATAGTGGCGCCATTTCATTAAAGAGAAATTACACGAGTCCCTCTGGCTTCTTATACCGTACCTTGGACGAAACACGAAACACTGAAACTTGATGCAGTTTCACAGAACAGATTGTACATTCATTAGGCCCTGAAAAAAGTTGTAAATGGTTTCGTTATTGAAATATCGCCGTCATTCTAATTCCATTACAAGGCAAATTTTTTTTTTATTAAAGTAACACCAGGCCTGCCGTATAACAGCCACGCACAGTCATGTGTCCGTTCGCTGTCGTCTCGAGATTCGGCGTAGTAATGCTACAACGTCACTTCCGCCTCCGCCCTCGTCTTCTCGTGATATACGTGAATGACGGGGAACGACGTCTGGCCTAGTGGACGAATTGCGGGTCACGTGACAGCATTGACGCATAAACTGGTGTTGTCACAATCGGAAACATTGAAAAGTCATGGTTATAGTAGGTGCGCAAAGAATCATATACGTGCGTCCCGCAGTAAAATAAAATTACCAATATTTAACAGAAAATCTCGTAGACGCCACATTTTAAAACGGATTTTTACCAAGGAATTTACTAACGGTAAGGAAATAGACCTTTGGGGCCATACTTGATGTGGAGGATTGAGAAAAATGGCGGTGGGAGGAATGTCCTTTTAAGCATTTTTCTGTGCAAATATTTTGTCTGCGGCATGTAGAGACCTGCGAGAGGACTGGGGCAACCTTTAGTAAAAGAGCACGTGAGCTTTTTTTTATTAAGGGACTCTTTTTGTTTTTTTTGTTTCTGCAAGTCACTCACTATTTTACCCCTTTCTTTTTTTTTTTTTAGCTTGTCGCTCTCTTTTTTACCCTTTTTTTTTTAGCTTTCACTCTTTAAGGCTGCCCGCGCACTAAGCGACTTGGCCGCACGGCCAGTTCGCTGCAGCCAATTAAAATGATTAGTGCGTGGGTTTCCATAAACGGTCTACATTCTCATTGGCAGCAGCGACATGGCCGCGCGGCCAAGTCGCTTAGTGCGCGGGCGGTCTCATACCTTTTTTTTTTTGGAGTTTGTTACTCTTGTTTTTGCCTCTTTACTGGTCTTCTATTTACCCTTTTTTGGCCTCTAGGCTTTTTTTTTCTCATGCTACGGCACCAGCATTTATCGGTTCATAAAAGCAAAATAGAACATATTTTTGTCAAAAAGTGCATTTTTCCGAAAAAAGCAGGAGCAATGTTCCGCCCCCCCCCCCCTCCTATGCACGCTGCTTTGTATGCTACCGTTCTCTTCCAGCCACTTTACCGCCATTGTACCTTTTCAAATTTGCATGTTTTTTTTTTTGCATGTATTTTTTGATTTCATGTAATTGATTTGTGTGTACTGCTTACACCTGCATGTACTTAGCTTTGCCACAGTGTTTATTGACCTTTACACAGTTTTTTTTATGGGACTTCTTTTTTTTTTCCAACCTGGTACCTTTCATTTATTTTGTTTTCCATACACCGGTTGAGTTTTCTCCTTTGTTCCTTTGCCACCATTATTTCATTTGTTATATTATGCCTGTCAACGGGCGTCTAAACTAAATTAAACAAATAAATTAGTAAAATTAAGCTAGATCGCAATGACATCCAATCCAAAACTGTCAGACGAGACTATCTCTCCGCCCAAATTGGAGGAAGTTTGGCTCGACGTTTGACGTTTGGCATGGTTACGTCGCCATTTCACACCCTTCCAAAAAACTACAATCAGAACACGGCAACCTAAACAGAGTTCCAAAGAGAGAAAGCGATGTTACCTTCAACAACACGATTAAGAAACGTGGGAGGGGGGTCATGTTTTAGGCTGTCAAATTTGCAAAATGGCGATGATGCTCAAAACTTCACCGCTCAAAACATTAAAAATAAAACAATAAATGAGGCTGAATACAGATCCAAACCTATTTACGTTGCCTTTTGGACTTATATGTCAGACTGCTTGAGCGGGGAATCGAACCCAGGACCTTTGAAATCAAAGGCCAAGGTCCTTTGATGGCGCGGCAAATAAGCGTCCCTCCAGTGGCGATTGGAAAGTGTTTGTTTATGTGTATATGCACTTGTTAAATGCTGCCTATGGACGTTTCCTTTTAGGCCGTGTCAGAATGGCTCAGCGGTAGGACCTTGGCCTTTGATTTCAAAGGCCCTGGGTTCGATCCCCTCTCAGGCAGTCTGACATATAAATCCAAAAGGCAACGTAAATAGGTTTGTATCTGTATTTAGTTATTTCTTGTGAGCCTTTGGCTTTCCCGTCCTTAATAAATGAGGCCCTACTGAAGAAGGTAGTACAATTGACCGTCCGAGGTTCAATTTAAGCAAGACTCAAGACTGTACAGCACAGTCGCTGGCGACGACCAGTATGTTAACTGATTTGGTGATTACCTAGTTAGTTAGGCGCTATTTTCTGAGATGTCGGAGGGTAGGGGAGCGAGGTTTAATTTTGTTCTGGCGTGTGGGAGGGGTAGTTCAATTTAAATTTTGCCGAGTTTGTTGGAGGAGAGGGGGCTCAGTTTAAAATATTTTTTGCCCCTGGCCTTCCACTGACGGACTGCTGAAATTATGGGAGTTCATATGTGGCAGCAAGGACAGAGGAGGTGTGGGCGGATCTATTAGGGCGGGTTTACGCACCAACTCGCTTTTGCATTCTCGCAGCGAGAATTGGCAAAGTTGTCGTTGCCATGGTAACAACGCTATCTGGATTAGCTAAATCCGACGTCGTTTGAGTAAATGCTTTAAGTCTTATAATCCGTGACACTATGTTAAAGAATTCGTCCTGACGAAATTTACACAGTCGCTTCTGAACTCGCATTATTAAGTGTCTTCATTGCGAGTCGACGTAGCTAAAACCGCCGCCATGTTGGAATTTCAGACGATTTCTAGCTTCTAGCTGCGAGAATGCAAAGGTGAGTCGTTGCGTAAATGCGGCCTTAGTCGCGTTAAATGGTGACTCGCTTTCACTCAAGACACTTTAAAAACGCTCTCTTTGAGTTTGCTCACTTCGGTGTTGGATGCGCCAGATTGTTCCCAACAAACGAGGAGTTTTTCCAGTTTGTTCGGTGGCTACCGAATGCAGTGAGTTAAATACAGAAATCTATGTTTCTTTAGGTTGTGCGAGCAGAGCATGCCCAGAGAATCTAAAAACCCACTGCACGGCAAGCCCTACCGAAAGTGAAACCTCACCTAACGTCTTGTGCAGTCGCATATCCGATTCTGTTCGACTGCTTCCTCTGCCGACGGGGCTGCAAATCACGTGATTGCAGGAATAATTTAATTCGATGCATTGTGATCGGTTGTCGTATCGTGGAATTAATGGGACATAAATCCTTCCGGTTTTTCCTGCGACTCGTTGAGACTAGCGTTTGCAACATTTACACAGGTTAGAGTTAATGTCGTAAAATCATCTCGCATGGAAGTAAAAACAAGCAAATGAGTGTGTTGGTAACATTTAACATAAGTTTGAACTAATGTCGCAAAACTGAGTTATACAGGAAAGCCAACGTGGATGCATGTACCTTTAAATGATAAAGCACTGACAAAATATCAATCGGACATACTAGGTCGACATTACCGTTTTTTTTTTCTATGCCTAATTGTTTTATGATAAGCCACAGGGATTTTATTAAGTAAATATAGTATGTAAACGAAATTTCCTTTTGAGGGGTCGTTCGTAAATGATGTCAAAAAAATCATGGTGAGTGTGCCAGTTTTCTACAAGAGGAAGGTGGGGGATGTCATGCGGAGTATGCGAGGGGAAGGGGGGAGTCATGCAGTGTTATAGCTTCCGTCCTTTGGACAAGGGGAAGAGGGAAGTCATGCCGTGTGTGGCAGTTTTCAGACAAGGGGAAGGGGGAAAACATGTGGAGTGCGACACTTTCAGACAAGAGGAAGGGGGAAGTCATGCAGAGTGTGACAGTTTTGGTCAAGGGGAATGGAAAGTCACGCAGAGTACGACTGTTTCAGAGAAGGGGAAGGGGGAAGTCGTGCCGAGTGACGACAGTTTAAGACAAGGGGAAAGTCATGGAAAGTGTGAGTTTTGGACAAGGGAAAGGGGAATTCATGCGAAGTGTGACAGTTTCGAATGAGAGGATGGGGGAAATCACGAAGAGTGCGAAAGTTTCAGACAAGGGGAAGGGGGAAGTCGTGCAGAGTGTGAAAGTTTAGGACAAGGTGAAAGTCAAGTGGAGTGTGATAGGACAAGGGGGAAAGTATGAAGTAATGCTGAGTGTGACTTGGGGAAGGGGGAAGTCATGTGGCAGTTTTGGGGAAGGAGAAGTCACGTGGAGTTGTGACAGTTTCGGACAAAGGGAATTGGGGTCAGGTTAATAATTTGTACTGTTTCATTATTTTTTTAACACATGCTAACTTTTTAGCCAAATTTGTTTTTCATACTTTAAAACTTTTTGTATAAAATATTACTCTAAAGATATGATAACAGTTAACTTTTTTTCTTAATTTTTTTTGCAGTACAGAAGGATCTAAATAATCTAAATGATTGATAATTTTTCCGGAATTGCCCCACTTCCTAGTTGACGAATGGTGGAAGAGAGGGAGAATACTCCATATTCTTGCATCATTTTCGGGTGAGGGGATTACAGAATGTGTGAACAAGACATGGGGAGAGTGTTTTCAAAAAATCTAAATTTCCGTGACGTTTTTTATGGACTTCCCTAATCTAATGAACAACTCGTGGTTTTAAAAGCATTCTTATTTTATTACCCATTTCACGGAAGTTTTTTTTAACTACTGCCACGGAAAAATGAAATGAAATACTGAATGATAAACATTGAAGTCTCTCGACTCCCGGTTCGCTTGACCTGTTAGTTGGAATGTTGGTTTCGATCGGTTCTTCCATACCCCCCCCCCGCCCCCCCCCCAACGTCCTCTCCCCCACCCTTTCTGTATTTCCTTCCCGTTTGCTGTTAGCACACGTATCCTTCAAAAACCCCACCCGTCTCCTCCTTTTAGCTATATATACTAGCTCTCAACTTAACTGGAGGCCATTTTTTTTTTCCTTAAGAGGCAGTCATTTGAATCCATTGTGTTCACACTTGACTTGAAATGGTTGCAAATCTTTTTAAAGTACGGAACGATGGATCATGAAAGGAAATATTCCAAAAAAGGATTCGGTAATGGTGACACGAAAGTATCCGGAGCAACGTCCAGCGTGCGAGCGAGTTAACAAACACACAAAAAAAAAAAAAAACAAACTAAAGGAGTCGTCCGATACGTCTTTTCTGTCCCGTCCCCCCTCCCCCTCATCGTGTCTCTTTTCTCCGAAGCATACAATAGAACGTTTTTTGATTAACCTCATTTATCGAAAGTGACAGGTCGATTTTTAACTGCATTCTTAGCCAGTGGTGCTTGATTGAGTGAAAACAAAAGTGGTAAAATGTTTTTTTTTTTTTTTTTGGTGGGGTGGGAAACGGTTAGTTTTTAACAAAAAATCGAGGCCGAGTTTGGCTGATTGAGGGTATTTAGTCTGGTAAGAAGGTGCGGAAAACTGAATACCAAACACGGTGCGGAACCTCTGTACTGTACGTTACCAGTAGTAACACCACAATAATATTGTTGAACACCGTTTTCAATATTACACTATACTAGAGGAAGCCCGTGCTAAGCACGGCTGGTGTTGGATAACGTCGTTTGCAGCACTGGTACGATTTGGTCGTTCATGTATTGTATATGTCCATGTTTCACCGAATTAAGTTACTTCAATCATAATTTAGCGAACACTGACTAACAAACGCTGATTATCGTTCGTTTCCTTCACTCAGTCAGCACAAACTGTGACTCAAATCACGTGATGCTCCGTTTTAAAAAATTGGTGCGTTGAAACATCGTTGCACGAATCAATTTTTCGTTGGCTAATGATGGAATTTCCTTGCTGAAGTTTGTTCTACGCACGGGGTGGTGTTGGATGCACCATATTAAAACTTGGTGTGGTCAGGTCTATCTTGTGTGTGTCAGTGCGGCGTCGATTAAGTTTCTATGAAAACCTTTTCGTCTGGTTATGCTTAGAGGCATCAAATTAAGTTTCTTTGAAAACCTTTTTCGTCTTGTGACGGTTAGTGAACATGCACTCATGACGTCAGTCTTATAACGCCGACTTTCGTTCACTTTGCTTCGTTTTCAATATTATACAGTAATATCAATATTGTTTAATATTGATCATTTCACTCCTTCATGAGTTGCTTTCCGATCTGGGAAAAAAATTACCAGCTTGTGAATGCAATGAGTGATTAACGAAAAGTATCGTTACGTTCCGTCATTGTTTCTTCACCCATATTATCGGATCGTGATTAAGTGTCGGTGGTCATCCTTGTAATGTATGACCAATCCTAAAAAGTATCCATGTGTCTTTTTCTCCTGTATCCAAGCTTTATGGAGGTTTATAGTGCTAACTCCTCCTCTCCCTTATACTTTTTTTGGATCGTTGGTATGCTGGACGTACTAAGGCATGGTAGAACGCCAATGAACATAAAATATCTTCCTTTTCATTAGTCTTGTGACTTAGACAGAGAACAATGGCGTTTGAATCTTTTATCCTACTATATCAATATCTTCCAAAAGCACTAATCCAAGCCTGGAAAACTCGAGACTGCGGAAGATAGTTTGGCTCCACACTTGAGGTCGCACGTGCACAGTGACGTAGCGTCACGTTAGCTATTCCATTCTGTACTTTCCAAAACTACCATTAGAACTCAACTAACTCAACAGAGCAATCCAAGGAGCGGATCTGAGACAGCAACCAGATATGACTAATGGTTTTTTGGGGGGGTAAAAACGGCGAAACAGACGAAACAGCAGTAGTGGACCTTAGAGCATTGGTTAGTAAGGGCCTTGCCGGAAATGGTTTCTCACGCATGCGTACAGGAAGGTTGAGTTATCACTGACGTCATCTCAAGCCTTAACAACGTGGCCCACGAACCAGACTGTCCCCAACAGACGCAAGTCTCTCGAAAGTTTGGAATGGAGGTTTTGGAAGGTGCTGTACGGGAGGAGATATATCATTTTACCTCAGTTTTATCTCATTGGTCATTACCTCAAGTCACTAGGTGAAACAGCGGAACAGCAATTTAACTTAGCAATAAGACAATTCACAGCTGTTTATTATTCAACCAGGGGAAATCCACCAATTAGCCAAGTTAATCGCACCGACTAATAGCTGGAAAAGTAAATAAAAACTAGAACATTAATACTCGCAGTAGCAATCTTCAAGTTTTCATTTAAAGTTCAATAGAACTTCGTTGCTATTAACTTGGCTAATAGGATTAACCTTGGCGGCCTTTTCCTGGTTGAATGATATCACTACATTCAAATGCCGACCTTTTTTGGAAACTTGACGGCTTCTCTTATGCCAGTTTAGGTTTTGGGAGGATATCACAACTTTCTTAGGACTGTAAACGTACGAAAGGTCACACTGTGTTATCTTCATCTCTACCTATTTTTTTTTTCTGGAGGAATTTTATGTCCGTAAATTTTTACATTGATAATTTCCACATTTGCCATTGCCTTATTAGCCACTGCATCAGCAAATTGGCATGGGTTGGTTTATTGTATGTCCAAGCTTCACATTCTTTAATTTCTTCAATCCCATTGGCTAACATTCGCTAACAAACGCTGAGCTTCCTTCGCTTTGCTCACTCAGTCAGCGCGTATCCCCTTTCAGTTGCTCCTCCAGAGGTTAATGTTAACCGACGCAATGAAGCCGGAATTGCTCACTCAACCTTTGTATCCGCTTCATACTTCTGGTTTTGTTTATTCCTTTAGACAAATTGTTGGTAGCTGAATCTAAGGGTAAAAATCATTTGTCTTTATCTGGTAGCGACGGACGATTGGACAAAGTCGTTACTATCGGCTTCTTAGCCGTTTCGGCTGTACAGAAGACTAAAAGGCCTGGGAATTACGTATGAATCAATTTCTACGTGAGAAATCCGGATATTCGTAGGATCAATGCTGTAATATTTTATCATTTATTGTAATAAACAAGTTTAAATCACCTTATTCGCCCTTTAAATCATTCACTGTATGGTCTACTTTCTGAACTAATTTAACTTTAAAACCCTCCTTGTACCCAAGTTAGTTATTACTTTTGTCTACAAAAAAGATATTAGTATTTTCTTTTCTTCTTATGACGTCGCAAGTTGGCTCGTTTCATGGGGGCGACAAAAATTGAAAATTGTATTTCAGACTGTATTAACTTTATTTCAAAGTAGGAGTTATTATTTCAGATTGTATTAATTTGAATGTATTATTTAAAGTGTATTATTTAATTCAAATTATTTTTTTTTATTTAATTTTAATTTAATATAAATTTAATTTTAAAATTTAATTTAATTTAAGTTTTTTTAATTAGATATTAAAAGAAATCGGAGTCGAGACAAGACCTCTGGACTACAACTCGGCGAGCGTATCCTCCTCCATTCTTTGTTTGCATCAAGCTCGGGTGTAGTCTAAAAAACTCTCCCACGTTTTTGCCTTGTGAGCCGAGTAAACTCCAGGCCATTGCAGACGTAGTCCCAGAACTAAAACAAATGCGCCGACCAACAATGTCAGTTAAACCTATTACAAGAATATCTTAAACTAACATTAAATTAAATTATCTAAATCGTATTCTATAAATATATATTATTACAATTATAATTCAAATTGTATTGTATTAGTTCAAATTATTTCAAATTGTATTAACTTCATTTAAAATTGTATGAACTTTACTGCGTAAATCGGGGAGAGAGAACTATTTCTAGTGGAAACTTGGTTTCGGAAACAAAAGTGAAAGGAGGAAGAGCGGGTGGGAAGGAGGGAGGGAATATCCTTTGTGGTACAACACGTGCGCGCCAGTGACCTGGCGTACTGAATTGGAAGAATATCGCTCAATGTCAGTATTACTGGCGCGAACTTTGGTCGTGAAACCAGTGCGTGTTATGTATACATCTCAATTATGTTATTGTCATGTCAATTAAATACGCTATTACGTTTTGTTTGTCATCACTTTTAGTGTGTCAAGTCAATTGTTCAACAATCACTCTCAATTTCTAACCACCTAACCAGTTCATACCGCGTTGGAATACGTAATTAGGGGGCGGATCGGCAGACCTACCTGACCAGAGCGTCAGTTTGGCTCCTGCACGGGCCCCTAATGTGTATGATGTATGAGGTAATGAGTGTTCTGCGAACTATATGCATGACTCACACAACTAAGCGATTCATCTTTCGTTGTCTTCTGTAATACGCGGTCGGAATTAGTTTATAGATGACTGGCCCCGTTGCGAAGCCTACCCATTGCCCCTATCAGGTCAAGATATACTAGGAAACCAGGGACGACGCTAGAATCACTTTACTGGGGAGGCGACAGTGGGGCAGCAATTTTAGCCAGAGGGGCGAACCGAAAAATGCCACTCCAAAAAAAAAAAAGAGTAAAAGTAAAAATAATAATCTTTTAACTCTTTCTCACACCCAACGTTCTTAAGTGTTTTTTATACCAGTTTTTTGGGAATAGTTTTAAATACAGCTGAAAAAAGGTGATTTTACAACTCTCACCATAACAACTAGGCTTCATTCATGTGACCTCGAGTCCTTCCTGTCGCAGTGAAAGAAACTAACATAGTTTTTTTAAGTAACCGGAATTTTCTTCGTTTATACATTTTGATTTTGATCTGATGGTGGGGGAGGGGGCCTCAAAATTTTAGGGGGCGAGCGCCCCCCCCCCCCAACTCCTTAGCGTCGTCCCTGTAGGAAACGAAAGACGGGTATGGAGCACGTCATGCGTTTACATGTAGTACTGAACCTCCAGAAGTGGTATAAAGGACGAGTATTATACCCCGTTCGGAGCGCAGGCTTTTAATTCGGAATCGAATTCCGAATTGAGAGAAATGCGAGTCGAATCCGGATTAGTTTGTTAGACCCCGTTCGGAGCGCAAGAGGGAAAGCACGGTGAAAAGGGGTTAGATGATAGTTTCTCAACCGCTCACCAGAACACGCCACTGTCGCTTAATTAACGAATTCGTGCATGTACCAACACTCACACCGTGGCGCCACCAGCCCATAAATCGTGTAACTTTTTAAAAATCTTAAATAATGAGTGCTGGCAGTCGTATAAACTCCCCTTGAAAATTAGTGCATATATAACCTGCTTTGTTTATGCGAGGTGCATTTGAGTAAACAGTAAACGAAACGCTATATTCCACCTGGTGATGGAATGTTGCTAATTCGGAATTCGACCCCTATTTGCGTCCGGAGCACGCACACACGTGAAGCGAAGCGTGTTCGATCCACCTACCAATGCGGGTTAGTTTAACCCGGATACGATCCACTTTACTTCGGATGTGTCCACCCCGTCCAGAGCACTTTTACCATTTAATCCACATTAAAGATGCGTTCCGAACGGGATACTAAAGATCCTTCTACCCCAAGTTCCACTTCTCGTTCCACTTCTACCCCAAGCGGCCAGTCGTCAAACAAGTGACAGTTTTTACTTTTGCGGAAAACGTACGTGAAAAACTATGCTGTGTATGTTTTTACCTAACATGTTATGTGTGAAAAATATCCCTTGTCTGTAATGAGTCTTAAGGGCGTGTTGATTCGCAAGCAGCAGCTTTTAGACGTCTTTGACGTGATGAACGTATTTTGCTTCCGAGCCCATGGCCGACTGTAGTAGAAAATGTGTACCTTGGTTCCCGGCTTCACGTCGAATCAAACATCCGCTCGGAAATTCTCTTAGCACTGCTTTTGATAGTGTTGCATTAACTGGCCTGAAGCCAGAATGCGAAATCCGCTCCTTGTCTCCCAGATTGCCTTGTGCAAACGGTGAATATACAAATTTGATAATGTTCAGTAAGAGTTTTTTTTTTTAAACTTGTTTATACTGTGAATAGGCCGAGTTTTAGGTGGATTTACAACATGGCTACTCCAATGTCCTGCGCATGTGGACGCATTTATTAGCTCATGGTATCACCTATGAACGCAGGGAACGTCTTTCCTGTAAGGTTTCAGATACTGCAGACAATTTTTGTATTGTTTAGCCCACCTGAAACCTAATTGCTGTACCCAACCATTATACACGTAAATACAGTTAAAACCGTAGCCCCACCTTCAAAACTATTGATGCCGAAACAAATGAAGAACAATGTGAGGCTACACACTCGACTACTTTATTGGCTAATTGTTTCAGTATTTTTCAGTCAAGTCGTCTATTTTCCGTTCATCACCCTACTGATGGTACACACATAATTTTTCAAGATTTTCAAGCACTTTTTCCACGCATGGAATTTTGTTATTACTTTTCAGGATATGTCTAGGTTTTTCATCGGACGAACCCTGAATCATCTGTAGAATTGGGACAAAATTCACTGAGGTTTGATCATCTTCTGGAAGCCAGTTTGCCCCAGAATTTCTTCGTTTGTTGAGGAGGGGCCCAATATTTTACTAGGGATCGGCCGATATGACTTTTACCGATGCTATAACCGATGATACCGATGAAGGGTAAACCGACCAGATCCGATACCGATGTCAATAATAATAATAATAATAATAATAATAAATTAAAAAAAAAAACTAAAGCAGGGTTCAGACAAAACCTGGAAATTTCAGGGGAAATTAAAACAGAGCCGGATTTTCAGGGAAATTTCAGGGAAATCAAGAAATTTGTTGAAAATCAGGGAAAAGACAGGGAAATTTGAAAAAAAATGCCTTTGCGTCAGATCTGTAATTGCTATTGAATTAGCAGATCAGAATCAAAATCGTAGGCTATAGTAGCAAATATTTTATTTTGAGCGTAATACGTTCAAGTATTTTAGACATAACATCAATAAACCAAATGATGAAAATGCGTTTTAGTCCCATCTGGACTAGTCTCCAAACAGCTATTTTCTAGCATGTTGAATTATTTTCGTACAAATATTAATAACAACATTAGCCTGTTTTCCTAAGTAAACATCTTGTAAACACCTGGAAATTGCCGTTGGATGCACCTGGAAATGTCAGGGAAATTGAGAATTAAAAAATTGTCTGAACCCTGTAAAAGTTCAAATTCCATACAAATGCAACTTTAGTTTCTGGTTTTGCACGAGTTCCAACTGTTGAGATTGTCCAAAAAGTTCTACGCAGCCAATAACAGCATTTTTACTCTTATTCCTACTTATGGCTTCAGTACATTCGTCTTCGCAATTATATTTTAAGCTACTCGTTGTAAAACTTAAAGCATTTGGAACTGTCACATGCTGTATTTTCATTACTGAGCAAATGGCTTTGCTTTTCTTACTTTGCTTTTTGTCGTGCTTGGTGTCAGTTTTGTAGGGAATACGGTTGCATTTCTTGGCACAACTAATATCTGTATCGGAAGCCTTACACTGGTCCGATACCGATACTATACCGATAAATATACAGATTATACTGATACCAATATCGGATTATCCCAACATTTTACCCTTGCAGCCCTCCTTGCAAAAAAAAACAAGTTGCGGCACTGTGTGAGGACGATCACTTGTTGCATGTTTAAACCCCGTTACTTTCGCTCAGGTTAATTCTTTTTTTCTTTTTCTTTTCAAGTGCTATTATCGCTGTGAGCCACCGTATGCTTTTCGTTCTTATTAATATTCTCTTCTTTTCTCGTTCATGTCAACAAAATTTGCGACCCAGCATCATTCACGCAATTACCGATTAGCTCCTGTCGAAAGTGTTCGATGATAATTCGAGAATTGATTCTTTTTTTTTTTTTTAAATGGGAATAGGAGTGGGGGGGGGGGGGGCGTGAGGTAAGAGGAAGAGCTTTCGTACCAGTATACGACAATCGAAAGTGGTCCACAAGAAAAGGAAGAAAACATTTGGAGTTAAGACGGGCGTTGGGATTGCGTGCCTATAAATCATGCTTGGGCTTTCGTAACACCTGGTGCGATTATCTGACTTTGCAGTGCCTTTTTGTTTTCCTTTTGTCGCCTTGTCTGCTCCAAATGTATGCAAATGTGGGGACCTCCTGCGGGTAGTTCGATAATTGGTTGTATTTTATAGTGCGCGTGTACTCCTCCGCCCCCCCCCCCTCCCCCTATAAGGACAAGTGATTCGAATGTGGAGTACATTGCTTGGGACCCCACCCCATCTCGACGGGATAACGATTGCAACTTTATAACGAGTCCGACTGGTCGGCGGTGGCGGAAGAGTCGTTTAAATTCATGTAAAGTGGCAGTCTTAAGGGCGGGTTTTATGCAGTGCCAATTATCTCACTCACCAGCTTTTACTTGGTTAATACTAAATCTGCTGGCTGCTTCTGGCCTTTACGGGAACATGCGACTTTCGAGTTGTCTATACGTAGTAACCATGGCCATCATAACGCGGACGTAAATCTTCTCGTGCCTCGCGACACGATGTAGGATGCGTGCCGCATGACAACGTCGATTTGTGACAAGAGGAAAACAATTTTTACAGCAGCAGAGCTCCCCCCCCCCCCTCCCACCCCTGTTTTAGGAACTGTTATTAGTGGCTTCCTGCCCTTCCGTCTTCCCTCCACGTAATGTGTGGAAAACCATTATATTATTATTAAGAGCTGGAGCATGCGGTGGTAATACCAAGGACACTCTGTCGAGCTCTGGGCGCTCTTCTTTATGTCATTCCTGGTCATACGTAACTTTCGCAATCTTCAGTAATCGTCGCCAACTTGCGCCATATCCTTGATTTAAAGGTACATTGGCTTTCCGGTGTGGCTCAGTTTTGCAACATTACTTCAGATGTGCGTAAATGTTGCAAAGGCATTCATTTTTTTTATTTTTTCCCTCGCAAGTAACGGGATTGCTACATTCACTCTTAGGCTGCCCGCGCACTGAGCGACTTGGCCGCGCGGCCAGGTTGCTGCAGCCAATGAAAATGATTAGTGCGTGGTTTTACATAAACGGTAAGCATTCTCATTGGCTGCAGCGACCAAGTCGATCAGTGCGCGGTCGGCCTTAACCTATATAAATATCCCAATAGCTGTTTCTACCAGGATGCTCGAAATTAGTAAGAAGGTTTGTCCTTTTAACTCTCCGGCTCTGTTCCAAATCAGCGATGGGCGCAATTTGATTTGGGCGGATTTTGAGTCAATTACCTCCTTGCACGATAAGTCAATTCAGTTGCATGTCTAGCTAATTTTCTTTAGGAAACAACTTCATTTCATATTTCGAATTCAAATCATGAGTCTAATTTAATTCTGACAAAATCATTCCCATTGTACAATATAAATCCACCAACTGCCGTTTTCTTTACACTTTTCATCCATTACAATCAGTTACTTTTTTTCATTTTACATTCTGACCAGATCAATTCCAATTCGTTGACTTAATCCAAATTCAATTCTATTGAATTCCCAACCTATTCAATAAATATTTTGTCAAGTTCCAGCCAAGTCAACCAAATTCAGGCAAATTGTCGAGCAAATTCGGGCAAAATTTGAGAAATTGATCTGAATTTAAACAATTTTGGACGGGATTGGGGTAAAATCCGGTGGAATTGATTTGAATTTTTAAGGGTTAGCCAACTACATACAAAATTTAGGTCAAATCAGATCGCTTCAAAACAAGGCATTTCAAACCAAATCGTAATCATATTTTTTTCACGCGTTGGCATTCCAATGTATGACTCATGGCAATGGTAAGTCAAGTCAACTTTACAATACGAATTAATAAATAACAGTAAACACATGTACAGTTATTAATTATCAAATACGTTATTATGGTAAATGCAAATATTATTACCATAATGCCGTAATATAATCACTAATTTAAATATATACTACAGTAAAAATAGTTAAAACCATAATAAAATTCGTTATCTGGAATTATGTTAAATTCAGCTCAAATCCACTAATTCCAATTAATTAGTCAATTCATTCCAAGTCTGGAATTGACTTACACAAAATCACTGGTCCACGGTAAAAGTCCACGTCTTAAAGGTGCTTGTTCCCAGGTTGGCATTCCTATCTGACTCAGTTTTGCAGCATTAACATTATGTAAATGCAGCAAATTTGTTAGGCTTTTTTTTCCTTTCTGTGTGAGACGGATGTGTGTGCGAAAACTGGTCTGTAACCGGCTCATGCGAGCGCTTGAATACAAAACTTCGTAAATTACGTGGAAGCAAAATTTAACCGCGCATTGCAAATGTCGGAGGGAAAAAAATCGGATATGTTTGATTTAAATAGATGTATTATAATACACGGTGATTACGAAAGAGGTCTGGCCAGGGTGAGGTGTTCTGGCCTCACTAGAAGACATGTGTCTGCAACTAAAAGCATATTTTGTAAGGCTGGGCCGATTACCGATTCAGAATGCCTCACTTAATTCCTTACCGACATTTGCAGTATCGGCAGAAATCGGGATCGGTATACAAAATCAAAGAGAGATTGGCAATAAACCAAATTGAAGATACTTTCACATTTCGTCGACCGATTTTGACGTTGGAATACACCATTTTCAAAGGCCGACGCTTTTTAGCCAAATACCCAAACAGCAAAGAAAGCGAAGCCCGCTCTGTTATGCCGACAGCGAAATTAATGACGACGGCCCTAGTAATACAGGGTGATTACAGTTTGAAGAGGTTATTATAGTGTCCGCGGCCTATCTTGAGTTCGCCCCAGAACGAATACAGATAATCGATTGTATGTTTTCGATAGCAGAGCACCTTGTTGATATCCTAGATGGTTACAAAAACAATGGCGGCCGTTGATGAAAGCCGCTCCCTCCAGGAAGATGTAGCCGCTCATAAAATATCTGCAGGACTCAAGATACGCTGCGCGCACAATAAGCAAAAACTGTTTAACTTACCGATAAGCGGTTTTCACGGTTTTGCAACTCATTAAGTTTCGCCTAGCAAGTTATAGATGTTCTCTATATTCTCCCTTAGTGACACTTTAAATAAATACAGGTGCAAAACCTACTTACGTTGCCTTTAATTATTTAATTCATGTTGAGCCTTCGGCTATCCGTCTTTAACCCATAGTTACACGGTATACATCCTTGCGATAATCAAATTCCTGCCAAATCACATTTCCTCGTCAATTATGGCAGTTGCTGCTGTGGTACGTTGTTTAAGATCTTAGGTTGGTTGGATGGGGAGGAATGAACATCGTATCTTTGACATCCCCAAAGTCGCATATGTGGTGTTAGATCAGGGCTTCGTGGTGGCCAGGTCATGAGTTCCTAATTGTTGTTCAAGCACAAAAAAAACGCCTTCTCTGTCGAATTTGCGGCCATCTTGCGTAACTAGTCACTTTAAGGAGAATTGGAAATTAGCCAACAGCGAAAATTATACACTAGAAATAATGTAGTTCAGTAAGCCACCTTTATGCACGTACGTTTCGTCGGAGTGACATGACCCGGATTCGAACCGGCTACCCAGTTCGCCCCCAGATTACATGCATAGCGCCTTAATAAAGATAACTGGCATAAAGATAACTCACTGAACCCGTTATTAAGGTCACAACAGTGACCAGGACTCCATTCGACCGAAATCTGCTCGGGTCATAGGCAATGGAGAGGGAAGACAAATCATACACTCATAAGGCTCACTAGTCACGTGACGTTCATGTGATGCGCATTCGAAAACTATCCCCGCTCTGCGAAACTTAATGAGTTGCAGAACGTGACGGTGAAAACCGTTTATCGGTAAATAATATAGTTTTCGTTCAATAAGCGCTTGAAACTGTCTTTATTTCTTTTGTGATCACCCTGAATTTTTTTTTTGGGGGGGGGGCGTCGACAGATTGTCCATGATAATGTTACCGCATGTCCCATCTCTCGTTGTGGGTCGTGACCCTACGCAGCCAAATTTAGGGTGCATTTATGCAACAAAATTCCCCTTTACGTTCTCGCAGCTAGAATTTCCTCGCAATGGCAAAGTTGTCATTGCCATGGTGAGGGCTCGTTTATGCAACGACAGTTTTTTCGCTCACTAGCTTTTACTTGATCAGTATACTAAAGCTGATGACTGCTTCTCGCCTTTACCGGAGAATGCGGCTTTCGAGTTGTCTATGCTTATTGGTAACCATGGCAACGACGCAGACGCAAATCTTCTCCTCGTTCCTCGTGACACGGCGTACGATGCTTGCAACATTTGAGCGTCGATTTATGACAACAAGAAAACAATTTTTTACTGCAGCTCAAGACGACGGACTGTTTTTTGTATGCCGGCATTCGATGGTTTGTCTTCAATTCGATTGGGCGGAAATGGACGCCATGTTGGATTTTGAATTCTCGCTGCGAGAAGCTATTTATTCTAGCGACGTTTGATTATTGCTATAGAAGCTGTACTTTGAGGGAGAATAGCAAATTTTGGAAATAGCGTGCAATGGCAGCAATCTTGTAGCAACGTTTAAAATTACTGTGGCACTTTGTTTTGTATCTGTGTTGTTATTTATAATACATACAATTTGTTATCTATTACCGCATTCATTTAGTAGCAACGGGAAACTAATCACAAATAAATAACGGTTGACTAGCAAGTAGCAATGTGTGAGCGAGAATGACTTGTTGCGTAAACGCGCACTCACAACGCTACCTGGATTAGCTAAATCCGTCGTTTCAGTAAATGCTTCAAGTCTTATAACTATCCGTGATAATAAGGTAAAGAATTCCTCTCGACGAACTTTTCCCAGTCGTTTCTCGACTCGCATTATTGACTGTTTTCCTTGCGAGTCGACATAGCTAAAACCGTCGCCATGTTGGCATTTCAGATGATTTCTAGCTTCTGGCTGTAGAATGCAAAGGCAAGTCGTTGCGTATACGTGCCCATAATGACTAGCCGTAACTATTTTCTGGGATAATCGTTCTCCCGTTAAAAATGGGCTGAATAGTTTTAACCCTATCGATGTCTGCCAAAAAATACCACTCTTGCCATGATTAGTCCTGGCAATTATAGCGGCACCTATACCGCAATACACCTATACACCTATACGGTGTTCCACAAGCATGACGTGGTGAAGATAGCTTAATTATTCCAGCCAAGGCCGACTGCGGTAGAAATCTTGTAATTTCATGCACGTGTCCGAAAGTTGACGCGTTTAAGCAGGGTTGGCAGGTTTTTGCCCCCAAGTGGTTAAAGCCGTTTTTTACCAAGGTTTTTACCGTCCTGTTAAAAACTGATTTCTGTAATGTTTTTGCCACGTTGGCCAAAAATATGGCAAACATCGACTTGAAGTCAAATTTAAAAAAAATAGTGTGCCCTACAAACCCCTTGAAAACGTCGCATCATTTTTTTTGCAAATTCTTTTTCACTTCTTTCACCTTTCATAGTATTTTCACAGTAAAAGATATTCTTCTCACAATATCTATACAAATTTACGCAACTGACTGTCGAAAATTTGCATAGATATTGTGAGAAGAGTACCGTTTACTGTGAAAATAAGCGTATGAAGCAGCTTGCTGGTTTTTGCCAGTTTTAGCCTGTAATAACCGGGGGAAAAAAACAGATAAAAACCATGTTTTTGCCACTGTCCCGGCAAAAACCCAACCCTGCCTTTTAAGCGTTGCTTTGATACATAAGATTCTCGCAATGTTGAATTATCTGGCCTGGATCTGGTAAAACCACACCCACAGCTTCTCTCCCATACGACCTTGTGATAAGGAATGAACATGAAGCGAGTGTTACAACATGGACACTCCTGTTCTACACACATTAGCTTCTATTAAAATCTTCTGAAAAACATGGCAGCCTAGCCCTATGTATTAAAGTCATTAATTTTATGTTATGTATACCACGCGCCATGGCTGTTTGCTGTGACGTGCATATCACGTGACTGGGCTAGTCCAATCAGACGACCGAACAACCGTTGTTCTCGTTCGTCATTGGCTAACTCATGGTGACGTCACGGCAAACAGCCATTGTGCATGGTTTAGGCTGTGGTAATAGGAGTTTTGATACATAATACAAAAGTGTGACTCTATTTCTACTGGTCAAATAAACCTGCTTTAAAGTAAAATGTACATTTACAGTCAGAAGTTAGCCTATTTGATTTAGAATCCTGTAAAATTATTTCCTCTCGTTTGAATAAGCTATTGTGTATAAAGGCACGCGTTGAAAATTTCTGAAAAAAATTATAGCCGGTTTATTGATGTGTGTATCTAAGTCTTACATAGTTGACGAAGGTAACCAACGCCAGTCAACACCCTTATCTGCAACCTCGTTCCCTCCAATAATTAAGGGCTCGGGGAAGTCCACGGAAGTCCATCCGAGGCTTTTAAACAAGTGGTAGAGTCATTAAGGTTGCTGGAAGTCATTTAGGGTTATTATACGGCACAGCGTTAAACCTAGGCTAACAGGCTTTCAAACCTGTTGCAAACTGTTCGGAAGCAAATGCACGGCTAAATGCAAAGTTGCGCGGTTAGACTGGCTTTCGAAGCAATGTGGAGAGCCAGGAAAAAAGCCAGTTAAACTTGTCACCCATAGTGTTCGAAAACATTAAAAACCATGTGGAAGGTCAAAGCAATTAGAGATTCAGAGTCGCTTTATTAGCCTTTTTAGCGACATGTGGCGCATAACAAACCGCTTCAGCAACTACCTAGTCGTAACCAGTTTTCTGTACACTTCCGCCACTTTGGAAAATGTTGGGGCGCACACCTTTGTCACGCACTGCAACGGGATTGACACATTTTTAACACATTTTTAGCCGGCAATTGTGATGGTTACTACTTTTGCATTATATAATATAGATGTTACACAATCTAAAAGTGGTAACCATCACAATTGCTGGTTGAAAATGTGTTACCTTTTAGGCCTAAACTGCCACTTTAGTTTCGTGTGTAGCAGCTAACGGAGAATTGGGTGCGAGAGTTGGCTTATTCATCCATGCAACACGGTGTCGAGATTAATTGAAATGAAGCTAATGTGTATCGTTAACGAAATCCTTTTTGTTTTTACGGTTGCGTGTCTTCCTGTAATGTTTAAATGTGACGATCAAATTTTATTATTTCATTAAGGTACGTCGAGAAATCCTATTAAGCTATAAGGGATGCAACGATGTTTTAATTTGTCGTGTCTTTTAACACATTTCTGGTTGCAGAATCGAATGGTGAAAACAGTTTTGTGTGTATCTGGTACTGTTCTGGGGTTGAAAAAGGCTACGGACGGACCGACAAAGTCGTTGCAATAGTCTTCTCAGCCGTTCCGGCTATACAGAAGACTAAATCGTACGATATGCGTGCATATTTGTTCGACTACTCTTCTGGAATAAGGCCCTTATACGAAGTTTAGAGTGGCGCCAAATTACGGATAATTAAATTACACGTGTATATGCCTATTTTATCACCGTAACTCGATTTTTTTGTTACCCTGAAATAGGCGAAAAGTGCTCTGAACACGGTTTCATGACGTCACATTTTGCACAATAGAGACTTATTACCAGCAACTCGACGTATACATCTCAGAACTGGTTAGAATTGGTTTTAAACCTTCGCGTTTCTGAAGCACGGAGGTGCGCGGATTGAGCGAGCAAAGCATGCAATTTCCGCGTGTAGTTAACCTTTCCAATGTAAAACAAACGCTTTTAAATTATATGAACTGCAGGAATTCTACGGAATGGGATGAAAGCAATGAACAATAACTGCAGTTAGATTGCGTCCTAATAATCAGTGCAGTGTTTTTATTTATTTTTTGGTGCTCTGGTGATCGAATAATCTGTATAATCATGAACCGACGCTAATTGAGTGAGCAAAGGGAATGATATAGTTAGTACGATTGATTTCGACTGTGTACTATGTTTGTAGACAGATATCTTTACGTTCTCATTAGGTCCACTAACCCTAACCCCATTTGTAGATTTTAGCTCCTAAATCAAAACAATTATTTAAAGGGTTCCAGTTTTTTTAATCTCCAATTTTTGAAAAAAAAATTGCGTTTGACCGATCCTTGAAAATGAACTAGAAACGGCAAGATTCAGTAAAGTTAAACAGAAATTCAAGTACAAATCCACACGTACGCTCAGCACGTAAAGTTTAGTTAAAATGATATTATCCTCTCCCGTATTCGTGTATCTCATGCAAGATAGCTTTTGCAACATTTCCATAGATTTAAGATGTAACAAACTGTCTCAACCGAAGAGGAAAAAATGAATGCGTTTGCAATATTCACGTATGTTTCACATAATGCTGCAAAACCGATGCCTATAGCCAGTGTGGAAGGCAGCACCTTAAACGGATGTGTCCGCTCACAATATTTGTGTATTCCACGCGTAAAGCTTTGCAGACTATATGTAGACTTCCACATGTAGACGAACAAAACGGTACGTTTCTCCCGGGTTGGCTTTTCTGCATGGCTCACTTTTGCAACATTAGTTCAGATGTGTGTAAATGTTGCAAAGGCATTCATTTTCCTTCCCCTCTCAAGAAACGGGATTGCTACATTCACTCAAACGTATGTAAATGTTGCAAAAGCTATTCCAAGCAGGATGATTGAAATTAGTGAGAAGGTTTGTCCTTTTAAGAGGACACACCGTCTCACTATATTTGAGCATCCTGCGCGAGAAATAGCTTTTGAAACATGTACATAGGTTAGAGTGAACGTAGTAAAACCGTTTCTCAAGAGGGAAATAATTAGATAATGAATGCCCGTGCAACATTTACACACGTTTGAAGCAATGTTGCAAAACTGAGCCACATAGGAAAGCCAAGCGGGAGGAATGTATATTCAATGTTGCAAAATTGAGTTAAGCTGGAAACCTTATTTGGAAACATGGAAAGTGAGATCATAGCTTAAACAAAATCAACTAAACCATGCGCAACGGCTGTTTGGCCGTCTGATTGGACTAGCCCAGTCATGTGATATGCACGTCACAGCAAACAGCCATGGCGTGTGGTATAGAATAGAGTCTTCAGAACGTTACTTAATTCAAGGGATTGAAAACCAAATAGTACGTGAGACGAATTTTAGGGAAAACAACCATTCACGAGTAGTTTTCAGGAATCTGACGTGAAATTGTGAATGCCACTGTACCCATTTAAGTAACTCAACATCATTGACAAGGCATACAAAGTCATTTAGATTCAAAGGCTATTAAAAAAAATTCAACAAGTATAGGTAACCCATGATGAACAGGGTATACCTGTAGACCTCTACAATACGTAGTTTTAAATACTTTTCACATCGCATTAGGTGGTCATGGGATTCGATGGGGCATCCAATTGCTGGCAGCCGACCACTCTTAACCACACGGCTGTGCATGCTCACGCTGAGGTTGTTTGGGGACAGCGTTCATGATGCGCGTTGAGTTGTTGTTCCTTTTGCTTGGTGGCTTGCTTTATAAAGTCTTCTGTTTATGTGAAAGTTATCTGTGTTCGAGCTTTTTTCTCAATCTGCGTTGCTGGTCTCTGCACAACTCCGTCGTCATTTCCAATTATGTCATGAGATGGCACTCATGTTTCTTTGCCAGGCGTGAGCTATTAGACGATCACCCGTATGTCGTCCGAATCTGATTGGTCGAAGCAAATGACGTAGGAACACAACAGCCAATCGAGCCTGCTGCCGCTATTAGTCCTCGCTTGCTTACGGTATTAATAACGTAGATTTCGTTTTGTACAAAGAAAAAAATATCTCATAGCCTATGATGATGAGTTATTACTGACTTATTATCTCCACGCCTTCTTCTTTTGCCAAGGCGATAGAATAAGTGGCATCGTGACTCTGACAATTCTACAACCTAAATGTGGAACAAACTATAGATCTAACCACACATGTTACTTCCGCAGGATCATTGTGGTTCCCACCCAATCCCATCACTCTGCCCCCTCCCCCCTCGTTAGCTTCGGCCCTGACTGTGGCTGGCAATAATAGATTATTTAAATAAAAGATACTTCAAAGATAATTGGAAAAGCTAACCATAGACTTTTTTATTGTTTTTTTCTAGATGGTCTTCAGAAACTTCGCGAAATCGTGGAGAAGCAGCAACAGGAATTGGCGTCCTCCGTATCGCAACCGGCTTCAGGTAGGGTGGAATTTTCTAATTATTTCCCTCTTGCTAAATCACTTTTTTTATTGAAAGTCTTGTCATTGAAATAACCGAGTCAGAATGTTGACTTGCATATACAGTCGTTAACTGTATTACAAGGTAGGCTATAATACATCTTCTCTCCCTTGACACTATTACGGGTATGTAAAACTTCCCAAACCGAACAGAACTAGGTTTATTCCGTGCATGTGATGGTATACATATACTATCTAGTCAAGGTTGTTGCGCTGTAAAACGAGTATTGCTAATGAATTGGGCGCAGAAGTTAATCAAATGTATTACTTTCTCTTGTGTTTATCATACTTCATATGGTTTGCGCTACGCTTCTTGAAGACCCGGAGCGGAAAAACTGTCTCATAAATTTCAGCGTCGGCCTGCTCTGCATGTCTGTCTGTCTGTCCGTCCGTCCGACTGCCCTTAAACTCGTTCCATTTCTTATTATTCTGGACTAATCTTCTTTTCCCTTTCACTGGACTATTCTTTATTATTTTTTTTTTCATTTTTTTTACCCGTCTTGTTTTCGCATTCCCGCAACTGGTTTTGTAAAGTAGTTTTCGCTTTTTTTTTTTGTTTTAATTTCTTCCCTATGCCCCATCTTCCGGAGACTCCTTTCACTTTTTGACTTTTTCCTCATTCGTTGAGTTGACCGGGTCGTGGAGGAAATTAACCTTTTTTTTTATTGCTATTTTATGGGTATAGGTCAAAATCAGGAGGTCCATATGGCACCATATCTGCGAGTAAAAGCGTCATGAATGTAAAACCTTCGTTTATTCTCGAAGTTTTGACTTGTACATACTTGTATCACGGTTTGTAATGGTGTCTCTTAAATGGACAGTAAGTTCACTGTGCTTAGAATAAAACGAGGGTTACAGATACTGCGTTTGGTGTATACTTGGTTGTTACAAACAGTGCCCGGTTTACATTGCATATGTGAATATGCATTTTTGAGAATTGCGGCTTCAACCCCCTTCACCTCAATTTACCAACACACACAAATTTAAAATATAGTTGTTTACCTAATACATATCGAAAGTAAATAATAACCAAGCTAAACTAGAGATTACAAACAAAAAACGTCAAGTGTGCCGTAAAAAAACGTTTTATGATTGAAATTTCAATTGACTTGTTAAAATGTACACGGATAAAAAAATGATGATTTTTAAATTTCAATAAGCAAATTTGAGAAAATTGCATCTGTTTCAAGTGCTGTTGAGCTTTGCCAATTAAATGCCAGCTAAAGCACAACAGCGCTTAAACAAATGCAATTTCCTCAATTGTACATTTGCTTATTTAAATTACGAATCATCAATTTTTATCCGTGCACATTTTAACAAGTAGAAGTGAAACTTCAGCCATACAACCCTTGTTTTACGTCACAGTGGACGTTTTTGTTTTCTTTTATTCACGACAACAGCATCAACGACAATAAAGAGCACAACTGACAAAAAGCACATGCTTAAAACATCAGTATAGAGATTAGAGTTAGTCGTAGCGACTCTTCCAGCTGCTGAGCGTTGTAGAATTCACCACAGACTCTGGTAAGGCATTCCACCTATACGCAGTGACACGACGTAGTATTGTTGTATATAACTCTATGGTGGAGCCAGTTACTGGGTTAGCTGCAAGGTGCACTGGTGGGGGAAAAGAAGAGCGTCTTACTGAAGCCAGTGCTATTAGACTGGATTTCTTAGGCCTAAAACGCCCGATTTTTGTCGAGTTGTTGGCAGTTGCTGAAATTTTTAAGCAAGTGGAATCTTTATTTTCCAATTACAACCTAAGCAGCATAAGGGATTGGAGAAAACAACGGTTTTTTTAAGCCTACGAAATTCACTCTCAAAGCACTGGCTTGACTAGAAGTGCCGTTGTTTAACCCACCGTTTCAATCTAGTGCCCCTTGCAAGTATCTCTCTTGTAGCAATATGACGTCACTTGACGCTGCTCTATTCTGATTGAACGCACAGTAAAACAGGATTTTCCAGTGTCAGTTCTGAAAGTTGGCTTCGGGATCTTCTTGTGCGAGCACTTTAAAGCTGCTAACTCATTTAAAATTGAAATTTCGCCAATAATTCCACGGACACGACATTCATTTCGTGTTTCGTCGTTGTGCACACTTAAGTTTTTTTTTTTTTTAGTTCGTGCAGGCTTTTACAATAAATCTAAAGACCAGTGTTGATTGTTCAAGACATTGTTGCTTGAAATCGTTGGTTGCAACTTGGAAAAGAAACGAAATTTAAATTCCCTGGTGGCGAATTTCAAAACTCTCCCACGCATTTGTCCTGACCCCTACAACTCTCAAACCAACAAAAGGACCATGCTCAGATCACCATGCGTCCGTGTGCCAAAATTCAGCTACGTAGGCCTTCTCAATTTTGCACTAGTCGTGAGCAAAAAGTCCATGGGATTTAATATGGGGGAAAAAAAACATAAAACATAACGTAACATAAAAACAACGTTATTGACGCATATTTGTCTCTATGATTGGTGGACACTCATCCTTTAAATTTTAGTTTTTCTTAATATCTGACCCTACCCCTTACATTTTCCAAAATTTGAAACATTTCTGTCGCATTGGGATTTTTCCTCAACATGCCAAAATATGCTTTCAGTTGCTTACAGTTAACAGACACATGTCTGCTAGTGAGCCGCCTTTTTATCATTTTAAAACACTCAATTTTTTAACAATCGTATGTCTACAATGTGATGATCTACTGTTACTTGGTGGCGACACACTAGCGTGTGTCTAGATAACGGAGAGATTATGAGCCTGATGCGCTAGAAGTACGTAGCATCGTACAATTCTAATTAGTAGCCTAAACCACGCGCAATGGCTGTTTGCCGTGACGTTATCATGACTTAGCCAATGATGAACGAGAACAACGGCTGTTTGGCCGTCTGATTGGACTAGCCCAGTCACGTGACATGCGAGTCACAGAAAACAGCCACGGCGCATGGTATAGAAAAAAAATAATAAAGGCGAGTTTAGATTAAAACAAGCCATTTCTTGTGACCATTAAAAAGTTAAAATTTACACATATTCGTCAGTTATTGTAAACATCATCCATCTCGATGGAGAAACGCATAACTACTAAGTGAACACAAAACAAAAACAAAAAAAGTCTTTGCAGTCTGACCAGTAACTTAGCACTGAAACGAACTACAACTTTAGAAACTTCCGGTTTTTGACTTTTCCTAAACAAAATTTTACTGAGCGATTTAATGGAAACATTGGCATTTGAAGTTTTGAATTCCCAAGGCAGGAACCCTAAACGACCCACTAAAAAAA
>JAHWFP010186382.1:0-19433 GCA_023313725.1 Lithobius niger | reverse complement strand
CTCCTCCTCTACTTAAATTCTTGCCTTAATTCTACCAACGAGCTTGACCCGTTAGCAGGCGAAGTGAAACCAAATTACCATACGGTTAGGGAAGTCACTTTTAATTGCTTTCGACGGCAATTTACGACCACGGGTTTAGTAGCAACGACTCAACTAACAACGTTTTTCACAGCTTATGGTGAAGGACACGATTTCGGAATGATTTAAAACATCTTTCATCTTTTCGGAGCTTCAATTTGCGTTAAATAGTTGAGGTTCCCTCAATAATGACTGGCGAATCGTGATAAGTTAACACTCATCCTGGGACAATTTGTTTCCCAAAATATTTTAATTCGTGATATTGATCGAAACAACAAATTCGCTGGAGCCAACTGCAATCTGTATATATAATTACACAAGAGGTCAGGGAACAGCCCACGACCCCTCGCGTTTGGTTGGAGGGATTGCATTGCGGGAAAGCTTTTCAGGACAGCGTGTTCCTCGAGGGGTCAGCTTCGAGACCGCCTTGAACCTTATTTATTTCCGCCGGAATGAACATGGCTTGTTAAATATAATAGAAGTGATCATTAGAAAGTGGGGTCCATTAGCCGTGAGAGGGGAGGGGGGGTGATTTGAGTCACACGAAGCGCTGATATTTCGGCTAGCATCATTATGAACATGGAAGAAATTAATGGAACAGATCATTAGCAGTCCGAGGGGGGGGGGGATTTGAGTGCGCTGATTGCATGAGCGAAGCGAAAGAAAACAAGCATTTGCTAACCGATGTGCCCAACAAATTGCATTTTTCCGCTCTCTTAATGGGGTAACGCTGCTTACGTCACCAACTGGCCAACCCAAACCCCCCCCCCGTTCTCGTCATCAATCGTGACCAGCTGGCGAATCCCCCCTCCCCGATGACGTAATACTTGAACGTCCCCCTAGGAATGGCACGGTCCACAAAAATTTTATCCCGATATTTTTTTTTTTAATTATCGCGATAATCGGTGATATCTCGATAAAACAAATTTTGAGGCTGGAATAACTATGTTAATTTTGTTAATTGAAAAAAAAAACCATGGCTGAAGCCTACAGTGCAACCTTCACGAATGTGAATTGTGTGGCACTCGCAATTTGGCCAGGAGACATGCAAATAGCCATTGTCCATTGGTTCCTCACCTTTTAGAAGCAATTTAGCAGTTCCGCTGCAACTCTTATATTTAAATATTGTTTGCATTAAACTAACTCTCCAATCATCTAAAGTGGCTAGCAACAATTTTATCACACTTGGTTAGAGAGCCCTTGTAATTCCACACACATCGCCACAAACCACTTGTTTCTAACTATTACGGTTTCCGAGATACGACAATTTAATCATCGGGGTTTGCACGATAATTCAATAAATCAGAAAAATTGCGTTACGATAATCGACGAAAATTTTTATCGCGATTCTTCAGAATTACCGATTATCGTGCCAGCCGGACCCTGCTGGGGAAGCTGACAGCGCTCCCCCAGACCCCCTAGCGGGCAAGGTAGGTTACGCTTGAATGCCTCACCACTGAAAATTTATTTTAAAATGCCCTGGGGTGTTGTCCCAGTGAACTGAACTTGTGCAATATACGGATATTTTTTTTATTACTACTTTTACCCGTTCATGTAGAGCAAACGGTATTTGGTGTGCGCGGCGGCAGCGTTTACCGTGTGGATTTCTTTTTAAATGTAGGATGTAGTGCTTTCCCGCTGGGCCCAGTGAATGCGAGAGTGATTTAGTCAGCCGTCACCCGCGCCAGAAATTACGACTTGAGCTCATCCCTGGTCCAGTTTAGGAGGCGGAATGTATACGGTTTTGTGTCGGCCCGGAGGCAACAAAGGGTGAATAACATTGCCTCTCTCGTCTTCTGGTATCCGTACCGAGCGTTCGTGTTTCCGGTTAACCCTTTCCCTAAGCACAAGAGTGATGTACACGTTTTGTCGAAACAGCGCGGGGCTCCGGCGATGTATGTTGTATGAGCAAGCCGTCCGAAGGGCGCGTTTATTCAGAGACACCTCGCTCGCCGAACGCTATTTGCTAGTTGCCCGTTATTTATGGGCGATCAATTTTACCGCGATGAGACGACGGTAGAATAAACACTGCTCGCAGCGTGAATTCAAAATCCAACATGGCGTCCATTTCGGGGTTATCGCATCGAAGCCATCTATCGAAAGTTGGCATCAGGAATCAGTCCGTTGTCTTGTACAGCAGTAAAAATTGTTTTCTTGTTGTCGTAAATCGACGCTGTCATGCAGCACGCATCGTACGTCGTGTTGCGTGGCACGAGAAGATATGCGACCCGTTGTTGCCATGGTTACTACGCAATGCGCATAGACAATTCGAAAATCGCATTCTCCGGTGAGGGTGCCTTTATGCAATGACTCGCCTTTTGCATTCTCGCAGCTGGAAGCTAGAAATCATCTGAAATTCCAAGATGGCGGCAGGTTTAGCTGCACCGGCTTCCGACGAAAACAGTTACTAATGTTAGTACAGAAACGACTGGAAAAATTGTTTCGTACGGAGGAATTATTTATCTTATTGTCACATATTATATGACTGCAAGTATATTTACTCAAACGATGTCGAATTTGGCTAATCCATGTAGCATTCATTGTTAACCTGGCAACGCCACCTTTTCCATCGCGATTATATTCTAGCTGCGAAAATGCAAATGCGAGACGCTGCGTAAATGCGCTCATCCCCCCCCCCCCCTCAAGTGCCCCAATGTGGCTGCGCCCTTGTTTGCTATTATTAATATAGGGACTAAGATCGTATTGTATAAATACAATAATAGGAATTTACTTTTAAAGACTAAGGGAAATATTGCTTGTTTATATGATACGTGAAAAAGTGATATAGTTTAAGGACCGGTTTGTATTTATCACAGGATTTTTTGTGTGTGTGTGTGTGTGTGTGGGGGGGGGGGGGGCTCTGAAAAACTTAAACCAAAGTAGAGGAAAAATTCAACTGCATCTTTTTTTTTCTCTTATCGGATCTGGTAGAACTCCTGGAAAGGGGATCTTGGTAAAGTCCCCGCCATAACTGCTGGCCAGGGTCACGTAAGAGGCTACCATTCTCCTTCAGCAACTACGGCGGGGAACTTATTCTGGGCCAATTCTAGACAATCTTTCGGCCCCTACGATGATCGGAAGTTTCCCGGGTCAAATCTCCGGGTTTTTTTTCCCTCCCTTTACCAGATATTTCTTCTCTCAAAAAAAAAGGCTGGTAATGTTCAAAATTGACCCGGTTCAGCCACACGAGCATTAAATTACTTCGGTTGACTTAAGGCTAAAAAAAAATTAATTAAAAAAAAAATCCCTGGAAAAAAAATCCCCGGAAAATAAATCCCGGTAAAATAGTCCCCGGAAAAATAATCTCCTGGAAAATAAATCCCCGGAATAAAAATCCCCTGGAAAAAAAATCTCAGTAAAATAGTCCCCGGAAAATAAATCCCCAAATTTTAAAAAAAAATCCAAAATTTTTAGCAATTTTACTTATTAAAGAGGCATTCCTACTTGAAAGAAAATGGGACTGTTTCTGATATTAACAAGAATATTTGGTAAAATAAGATTTTGGTGATGTTAAATCATGGCTTGGAGCCACAGGAACTGAAATTTGTGGCTGTCAGACGGCCTTGTGCAAACGGTGGAATACAAAGCGAAAGTCATAACATGGCTACGCCCAAGTGCTTCAGACTTGTGTGGTATTTAGTTGTTCCTGGAATTAAATACATTGCCGCAGCGAGCGTGGCAGCGTGAGCAAGGCAGCCACAATTCATAGCCCGTCACAGAAGTTATCGGGGATCGTTTTTCCGTGGGAACTTTTTTCCGGCGACTATTTTACCGGGATTTTCTTTCCGGGGATTTTTTTTCCTGGGATTTTTTTTTCCGGGACTCGTGCAGTGCTTCCACTTCTCACTTACAGAATTTCCCAGAGTTACGGCAAAATGTCCCGCTTTTTTTCCCTGTGCAAAAAAAAAAAAAATTATGGGCCCTTTTTAATGGCGCAGGAGCAGCCGGCCATCTTTTGACGTAAATTGAAAAAAAAATTAAAACGACTACTTAATATATTATTAAAACTAGTCTTCCTGCAGTTCCTGTGCCAGAAGTGATGTCTATGGGTGAACCTGGAAAAATTAATGCTCCCACAACTTTTAGCATTAATACACCAGCAACAGACGAGAAATAAACGCAACTATTGTGTGCGCGGCGTATCTTGGGTCTTGCAAGTATTTTATGAGCGGCTACGTCCTCCTGGAGAGGGCGACTTTAGTCTATGGCCGCCATTGTTTTTGTAACCATCTTGGATATCAACAAGGCACTCTGCTGCCAAAAACGTGCAATCGATTATCTGTGTTTGTTCTGCGGCGAACTCAAGATAGGCCGCGCACACTATAAATTAGGGTTGGGTAAGAGTTTAAAATGTTAACACGCGTTAGTTGGAGTAGAAGTTTTGAAAAAGTGGGTCTGGATGGAGAGAATATCGTTGAGTCACTCGATAAAATTGTAACTTGCAAATAAAACATTTTAATTTTAATATTTTTTTTCCTTTGAAGAGCATTTTTCCCCTAAAAAGGAAAAAAATTCCTTTTGAGTTGAAACACTGCGTGTATATCAAATCTAATAGACCACGCGGGAGGGACAACATGTCGTTAGTACAACAGGATCCGATCCCTCGATTGCCCGAGGCAATTTGCTGGCCCTTTAGTGACTTTTGCTGCACGACAAGGCAATCAATTACAGAAGCCTCCGTTTTATGGGTAGAAGAAGACTTGGCCCTGAATATGGGAAGAAAGAAGTAAAGGAACTGGGAAGTCATATTTATTTTTTTGGTTTGAAATGGAGTGTCACGGAAGAAGATACAGGTATGGCAAAGGTTAATTGCGATGTAAGACAAAGCGGAAGTGGGTTATGGACTCGTGTTTTTTGCCCCGTCCGTCGTTTTTAAAAAAACAAAAAACCTGTCCTCTAAAACTTCCCCTCGTCGTCTAGCTCTGTCTTCATTCGTATGAAAATGCCTCCTATTCTTGTTTGTAGTTGTCGACGCGGGCTGTTCTGATCACGGTTCAAGGCCAAGTAATGTACTCAGCTTAAATAGGTTAAACAGGTATTTTTTTTGTTTTTGATATTAGGAATTGGTAAGGTTAGATGGTGGAAAGAAAGTTAAACAGTTAAATACAGGTTAAACTGGCAAGGCTGAGTGTTAAGAGTAAAATTGAGCAAAAGTACACAAATAAGGCACTATAGTGTCTGCGGCCTATCTTGAGTTCTCCGCAGAACGAACACAGATAATCGATTGTACGTTTTCAGTAGCAGAGTGCCTTGTTGATATCCAAGATGGTTACAAAAACAATGGCGGCCATCGATTAAAGCCACCCCCTCCAGGAAGACGTAGCCGATCACAAAATACTTGCAGGACTCAAGATACACCGCGCACACAATAATTAAATCAGTTGGAAAAAAAATTGAAAATTTCAAAGGCACAAAACCGCTGAGTTAAAATGGATCATGCTTTTCACGGTTTTACCGTGGTTTTTGGTTTTTCGTATTGTGGTTTTTGACTTGCAGTAAAGTTGCACAGTTTTACCGTGGTACATGATTTACCAGTGTACAGTTTTCTTTAAAGTTTGGTTATCGTGGTAAAACCTTGGACTTACTACTCTCTTCGAGATGGACGAATCACTTACCACGGCTGAAACACAAAGCTCGTGCGCCAGATACTGTTAGGATTGAGACTAGCAGCGCCACCAACTGCTCGGTCGGTTAAAATTCGATTTAGCACTACTAAAACCAGTTGATAATAAGAATACTAAATTGATCGCTTAAAAAAAAGTAAGATTAGGGCATTACAATAATTTTAGGCAGATCAGAATGCGCTGATCTTATTTTTTTTTTAATCCAACATTCAATTTTAAAACTGGTTGTAGAGATGAGTGGAGTTGTAGAGATGAGTGTAACACATGGTTTTGTGTGCCTAGCGGTCGCTAAAGCTGAATCTTCTTCCGTGGTTCATATTTCTTGTAACTAACGGAATTCGGTTTGAATCGAACACAGAATAAGTTCCTCCACTTCAGATGTTGCCCATGCACGAGTATTTCGTGAGTTTCCGAAACCTTGTTTGGTTTCAAGTTTCGCCTGTTGTGTTGTTAACCCGCAAGAATTTCGAACTGGCGCTGCGATCGGTCGGAACACAATCGAGCTTACGGTATAGCCGTGCGTGATTTGTCCATCTCGAAGAGCGTAGTTAGTCCAAGGTAATTAAATTCTCCAACTTTGCTATAGGTTTGAAACCACAGTAGAAACCAAGATACATTTTTGCTGGGGTTGTTTTACATGGTCCGAGGGGCTTAAAGCAACCCTCGTCCCCTTTTTCCTTAAAAGGACATAACTTCTCACTAATTTCGAACACCCTGATCGAAATAGCTTTTGCAGCATTTACGTAGGTTAGAGAGAATATCGCGCATGACCGTTTCTCGACACGAGGGGAAAATAGGAAAATGAATGCCTTTGCAACATTTACACGCGTCTGAACTAATGTTGCCAAATTGAGCCATACAGGAAAGTCAATCGGGAGGAATGTACAGGGTTCGTACGGTTCCTTGAAAACCTGGAAATGTCCTGGAAAATAAAAACTAAACTCCAGGCCTGGAAAAATCCTGTAAGGGCACGTTTATGCAGCGACTCGCCTTTGCATCCTCGCAGCAAGAACTCAATCGCGATGGAAAAGGTGACATTGCCATGGTAACAACGCTAAGTGGATTAGCTAAATCCGACATCGTTTGAGTAAATACTTGCAGTCTTATAATCCGTGCCAATAATATAAAGAATTCCTCATGACGAAACAATTTTCCCAAACGCTTCTGAACTCACGTTTATTAGCTGTTTTCGTTGCGAGGCGGCAGACCTAAAACCGCCGCCATGTTGGAATTTGAGGTGATTTCTAGCTTCTAGCTGCGAGAATGCAAAAGCGAGTGGTTGCGTAAACGTGCCTAAGCCCTGGAATAGTCCTGGAGATTCCCATAACAGAAAATCACGTTTCTGTTTTCCGTGTCAGACAGCATCAGTGTACACTGTGCATCGTATATTTAAACACAAAAACATGCTCGTGTTCGTACGTTTCACTAAAGTCACTTAAAGGTACACGCATCCCTGCTGGCTTTCCTGTACGACTCAGTTTTGCGACATTAGTTCAAAAATATGTAAATGTTGCCAAAACAGTCATTTTCTTGTGTTTTTCTTTCTTGCAAGATGATTTTGCGACATTAACTCTAACCTGTGTAAATGTTGCAAACGCTATTCTGAACGGGTCGCACGACATACCGGAAGGATTTATGTCCCTTTATTGGAACAAAATCTGTCACATCTTCCAACAGCGTTAAGATTTCTGATCATGTTTTAACAAATTTATCTTTTGTCTCATTTTCTCGTAATTACTAATTTCTCACCCTTGAATTTTCAGTGGCCAGTCCTTGAAAACTGCTGAAAAAGTCTTAGAATTTAAAGGTTGCAGAGGAATACGACGAACTCTGAATGTGCCTTTAACAGTTTAGCTGACTGAATTCTCGGACCCCATTCTGATTTCGATTTTTTTTGGACCCCCTCTTACCCCCACCCCCAACAAAATTTCTGGGTTCATCGCTGATGCTAAGAGTATCCTAAATTTAAGTGAATTTAAGCAGACAATACAATTTTTTTGCGAAATTTTATTGACAAAGAAATACTACTTTCATTTTAAAAACATGGTATTTGCTAAATGAATAAAAATTGCTATAATTTACCTTTAGTGTATTTGGCTCACCAATAAATTACTAGCTTCGTTTTAATCCTCGACTTTTTTCATGGTCTCGTGCAGGGGGTCTCTTCCGAGCTTTTTGCGTATTGCTTTTCCATTGTCTGTTGATTTTGATGCCTCCATTGACGTCACAATGCAGCTCAACAGCTTACGCACATGCGCACAAGTCAAACCAGACTGGAGCCAGTGACGTCACACGAAAATATTGGCGGGAAAAATGACTTAATACTTAATGGCCCGGTACTGGCTCGGTTGTTGGGAAAAAATGGTTAAGGTTAAATGCGTGCTTTATTAAAAAGTACCTAAAAAACTCGTCTGCGTAATGGATATCAAACCTTCTTTCTGTGGTTAGGATTGGAAAATAAGGCCTAGAGTTTGTTTGTTTATTTATTCAGACGTTGGCTATGTACACATTGATCCCATTGATAGACCAAGGGGGATTGCGTATAGGATAAACGAAATTCAAGATTTAAAATTGGTTTTAGTTTTCCATTTACTAAAAGTGCAGAACGGATTTAAATAATTGTGATGATCATAAAACACTATGTTAACAGTGAGTAATGCCAGGTAAATCTTCTTTAATCACAGGCATGAAAGCCTTCCTATTTTCAGCTGATTTCCTCGTTTTTCCGGCCTCGTTTTAGCTGATTTCCTCGTTTTTTAGCTTTGCAAACCTCCTAAAAATGCATTTAAAGGCCCTAAAACTGTACAAATTTGGTGGCTTTCCTCCTGTTTCCTCGTTTTCAACCAAGAGTGAATTTCATGCCTGATAATCCGTGCGAACTTTCGGTAAGCCAAAAATTAAATTACTTCTAGTAGAAACTGTTTTAAGAGTTCGCGACAAAGTATACACTTCCATTGATTAAATTGTAGAGAAAGTTGAGGCCAAGACCAATTTGGAATTTAGTACGGAGTTTTCTATTATGAGTATTCATCAGGTTCAGGCCTGTTTTATAACAAATGAATCTTCAACGCTGCACCCTTTCAAGTTCTTAAAAAAAATTAGGATTTTAAGCCGAAAGCCGAAATTGAGAGTTGGAATTTTGAAATTAGTTCACAGTTTTCCGTTACGAGTATCGCAGTTCAGACCTGTTTTATAACAAATGTATCTTATAAGATGCGCGGCTTCCTTTCAAGTTCTTAAAAAATTAGGATTTTAAGCCGAACGCCGAACTTGAGAGTTGGAATTTGGAATACAGTTTTCCATTATGAATATTCATCACGGTTTACACCTGTTATAACAAATGTATCTTATAAGATAACGATGCACGCTTTCTCGTTTAAAAAAAAAATTTGGATATACAAGAGAAAAATTGCCGAATTAGCCCTTTAAAACCGTAAGTTGAAGAAGAATATACCAAAATATTATTTTCTCTTTTGTGTCAATTACGGAAATGCAGTGGGAAGAAAACCAAATCGTGATGAAAATCCAGGTTTATGGTAAAGAAATCATCCATCACAAAATTAGCTTTTCCGTTCGGAGATGGTTTATGATTGATGAAAGAAAGCTCGCCGCGCGAATAAGCGAGAACGTGAAAGAATTAAGAAGTATTTAGCATAATCGGCGCCTGGCCAACTACCACAGCACGAAAATAGCCAAGTGGAAATGCGTTGTTACTGTGTTGCATCCGTATTAATTTGCTAATTACTAGCGTTTACCTCTTTTTTTTCCCCATGATTTTACTAACATATGGAAGCAAAACAGTTGAAAGGAATTGGTATGTACGTTGCATAGCGTGGTCAAGGCAAATAAGTGGTGAAAATGTTTTGTTTCGAACGGTCTTCGTGATAAACCATTAAAGCTTAAGAAAGCAGTGAAGGAACGGGTAAATGTGTTGAGGTCAGATGCAGAGTCGAACCACCTAAAATAAATAACAATATAATACCTCAAATTCATATCTTCCAGAATTAAGACACACGCTAGTACGTTGCCCTGCCAATGTGTATGTGTCACACACTAGTCGAAGAGCGTTCCACTATTTTACGGCGTTTGAGAGAAAATGAAAATGAGTCAGAAAAGGATGAAACTCGACAACATAAAACTAAACCATGCGCAATGGCTGTTTGCCGTGACGTCACCATGAGTTAGCCAATGACGAACGAGAACAACGGCTGTTCGGCCATCTGATTGGACTAGCCCAATCACGTGATATGCACATCACAGCAAACAGCCACGGCGTGTGGTATAGTAATCTATATAACTAAGATCGTAATATTTATTTGTTTGTGTGTCGCCAGATTACCGAGATTCCCACTACTAATTCATATTTCTTTTGTTTGTGCGTCCAGACGTAATGTCAGCCAAAAGGAATTATCTGTTTTGTATGAAGTAATGATTCAAAATAACTGTGTTTTCAACAATGAGGCACAATACTGATGACGTCATATGTTTTTCCAGTCACATTATTTTCGTCCAAACGGGATCTAGGCTTCTTAAACCTAGCCCAAACTAAATCTAACGAATGCTTGGGCGACTGCTAACGGGAAATCAGTTTTTTCATGCAAACGGGAAATCTCAACAACACGTTATTAAACCGGACTTATAAGGGAAGGGGGGGGGGGATGTCCTAGTTATAATTAATATTAATAGCGAGGGAGTAAATAAATAATATGATGTTTATTGCCGACAAAATGCCACTTGTCCGTGGAAGAACGGAGTAAGCTGTTATTATTTTCTTGCTATTAGATTTTTCGGTTGTTGTACACGTGGCGTTTTTCCTCATGTTCCGTACTGTTGCTGTTACGATTGGCCAGTAGCTTGCCCTGGCACCGAAAAGCACCATCATTTAATAACTTCACAATGTTTTAATCTATTGAGTTGGCTCTTGGTGCCAACGAAAAGGTCTCGTCGAGAGCAGTGGTGCAGGAAACCTAAAAATCAGTTAGAAATTAAGAAAATACCATATCGGAAATTGCAGGAAGTTTGTCAGAAACCCTAAAAAAATAATTGAGTTGATGATCTTAAGTAATGTGGTGATGCCTAAGCAACATCTTTTACACCCGTTTTATTTTATGTTGTTACTGTTTTATTATTTTTATTATTTTGGATCTATTTCCTCAATTTGGTAACGTTCAGGTCCAACTTTCACATTTCGAATGTCATGTTAGTTGATGCTCTCTGATCATACTAGCTCTTCTGACACGTGTTTGGTAATAGCAAATGTTGGGTCAGTCGTAGACTATATAAGGGAGAATACAGTTCTGGCGATTAAATACATGATCAAAGCGGAGAGAATTGATATCCATCCCCATGACCCCATCCTTGAATGTTAATTTTTTTTTGCACAGGGAAGCAATGTCGATTAGTTTCTTTTTCCTAACGGTATCATTTTGCTTCATATTTCACTGCCACAACTCTTGCACGTGGCTTAGGATGTCAAAGGGCAACAGGAAATATGTGCAGTCTGTGATTATTGGCGCCCGAATTTCATGTGATCAGTGCTTTCGTTGTTCTACATTTCCTTTTCGCCGCCTTCACGTAAAAAGATTCCTCCTCCTCCCCCAATACGACCGACGAAAGAAAGAACGAACGCCCGGTCCGTCGAATCCGTTATATGTGTCCATAATTTTCGTCTTGAAAGACAGGTCTGTCCCACCTTGGGTCAGCATTGTGATGACGTCAAGTGGGCCAGGGCGGGGCAGGTAAACAAACCCTTCCATCACTGTCCGAAGTCCCTAGCCCCCAGCGTTGCCCATCCAACTGGACCTGTCCATCAACGCTGTGGCCAAAGATCCACTTTCTCGAGTGATGATTGCCCAGCTCAACCCTTTTCGCCCACGCTTTTGAAGGATGCTTCGCACGCAGTATTGTTTTGTTTCTCACGTGAAGGGCGTTTGTGGGTGATCCAGAATGGAGGTTGTGTTACATTGGGATCCAGATCAAGAAGACGTAATAATTGCTTGTCGTTGTAGCCTGCATGTTAAATTCCATATTCCCTAATTTGGTGTTTAGACTCCAAAAGTGTTTGTGCTCCGTAAGACTGGGCCAGGGAATAAATAGATTTGGTAAAGAGAGTAGGGCCAGTCTAAAAATGTGTTTATTTTTTTTTGGGGGGGAGGGGGAGATGGGGGGGGCGCAGTGCCTTAATTATGGGTGGTGCACGGGCCCAGGTAGCAGGGGACCCACAATTTGCCAGTTTGGGGGCCCAAATAAGACAAAATTCACTACAATTTGGTTGAGCTTTGGCGTCAGTTTGCCCCTCAATTTTTTGCTTGTGGTGGAGGGTCCCAACATTTTGTCCTTGCACCCCTGCTCGGAAAAAGCTAGCTGCGTCACTGGGTGGGGAGGTTTGCAGGCGGTCATTTTGCTCTTCCCCCGCCCCCGAATTTAACAATACTATTATTTGTGGTAGATTTGTTAGGTTTATTCACTCAACACAAATTACAAGATTAAGCAGAAAAAGCAAACACTCCTCCCACAAGAGCTGGTGCTCGCGTGTGGTATGAGGGCAGTAAACAAAAAAAAAAAAGCAATTGAGCTGGCACTTTTGCTATCAAAATCAAAAGTTTGACGCCAGCATCAAGGTTCAAATCTACATGAATATAAACATACACAACAAACTAATGAAAATTGAGGTAAATCCAACACACAATGCGAAGAGGAGTAAATATGCAAATCAAGTGTCAGAGAAAACCTCTTAAGAAAGAAGAAATATGAAAAAAAAAAAGAATCTACTATGTATGTTTCAAAAACATCTGTTTAGGTGGTTAATTAACCCGAACGGTGATAAATTCGAAAGCATGTTTAGCATCGTGAGGTGATCGTTCCGTTACTTTTCTTACAAATTTTTTTTGTTTTGCAGCTTTTTTATAAGAAAAGTAACGGAACGATTACTTCACGATGCTAAACACGCTTTCGAATTTATCACTGTTCGGGTTAATTGACCACCTAAACAGATGTTTTTGAAACATACATAGTAGATTCTTTGTAGTTTCTATTAGTAATTTCTTTGATATTAATAGGCAAGTTGTTGTGAGATTTGGTGCCAAGGTATATAACTTACATTTGTGTAGTCGTTCTTTTGCAAGTTTTGGTTGTATAACGTAAAAATGTGGTTTATTCCCAGTGTGATAATTCGTGACAAGACGAGTGGAAATGTGAGTTCCGTTTTTCCTAAAATTTAACAAAGTTCTGAAAATGTACACGTCGCGAATTGGCGTAATATCGAACAGAAACAGTTGATGAATTGGGAACAAGTTGTTCCTTTGTTTTTAAATACCATCGCTCTTACTGTTTTGTTTTGAAGCTTGATGATGGCTCAACAGCATTCACACCTACCATCCCAACTGATGACTAAATAAATAAATAATCCGTTTGTTGCAAAATGTGCAACAGGACTGGAAAGGACAGAGGTGGCAATATGACATCCAGCCTAAATTAAAAAAGATAACAACCTATTGGACCACAGACTCAAATGCCTTACAAAAATCGAAATAAATGACATCCGTGGGGACTCCAGCATCCAAAGCTCTTGTTCATTGATCCAGGTACGGAAGGAGTTCAAGTAGACAAATGTGCCTGGTAAAAAAAAAAAAAAAAAAAAAATACGTGCGTTGTCACATCGGTGAGTCACATATTTTCTACCACCTTTATTGGACGTCTGGGACCATCATTTTACTTAGGCATCTACACACCTGCGGGACTTAACGGCTACCGACATTGGGCCAAAAGAGGGACCTCTCGCCATTCAATTGGGAGCCCAAAATTTTTCGTCTTAAGAAGACTCCATTTTGGCATTACTTGGCCATTTTGGAAAAGAGTTTGAGAATGGACGTTACCGTTTGGAACCACCATTTCGAGACAAAATTTTAAGAAAACGCTACCAAGACTAGCCATAGTAACTTGTCTGTAAACCACGCTGCCATTTTCAGATGCAGTTCCGTGTGGGACATTTCAAAGGACATTCTGTGGACTTATGAGGAGTAGTCTTGCACCCTGCCCATTTCACTTGTGGGACTATGCCAGTTTGCAGTAAAACACCAAATCAGCAAAAATAACTGGACGCTCTACCTTTACTGGACGCAGGTTCACACCAGAAGCCAATCTAGGTATTTCAAACATGTTACAACAGGGAGACGCCATTCCCGTTGACTTGCTGGGACTACAGCACCTAGATGTGGACCAACCATCACCAGGACAGGACCACCAAAGTTTGCATGGCTGGTCGCCTCATGACAATGTGCTCTTTGCCAAACTAAACGATCAAAAAGGCCATTGTGCTGAGGATGATGTTGGGGAAGAAATTAACTTTTAAAAAAGTGGGGATTCGTCCACCAAACTACCACGTTTTGGACGAAACACTGGACCAACTTTGCAAGCAAAAACACCAACTTTGCTTTGTATTCTATTAAGAAGGGTCACCGCCCTCCACCGGATGCTAGTACCGCGGCATCACCTTCACTGTTGTCTCAGGTGATAGGTAACCGGGCAGCTTACTATACCAAGCTGTCAGGAGGTTACATGGACTCTCTACTTCCAGGTCAGTGACCGACTCTGTGTCTGTTATAGAGGAATAGAGGCAAGAAAGAGGTAGTGACAACCACAACTTCGCTTACAACCACCACAAAATTCGGATTCTATTTGCCATTGAGGAATGGAAGGCGTTTTGCCCTCTAAGCATGGAGGCAAGGAACAAATTCCTGATATACCTAGCACTATCTGCAGATAGAAATAATGAAGAGGTCACACTAACACCAAGTTGTGCCAAAACAATGGCACACTCGGTCCGCAATCCGATGTCTTCATCCAACTTACAGCACCAACATGCACAAACTGTGTTTGGTGCTCAAACAGTGTGTGATGCTCCTGGTCAATACTCAGGAATGCAAGCCAAGCCTACACAAGCTAGTGAGCTCCAGCTTCATTCTTACACTTTGCTAATGCCACAACAGTCGGCCAGGATTATTCCAAGGTTGATGCCTCCAAGGCACAGGGACACTACAAGGACTGTCATTACGCCGCCACCACAGGGCAGTGTGACCACGCAAACACCTCCATCAGGCCAGTGCTACACCAATTCAGCATAACGCCGCAAACTTTAAATTCCCTAAAAGACCTACGCCAAGGTTTCAGGGCACCTGGATCCAAAATCGCCACAAGAATGTCTGGATGAGTTAGCCAAATACAAGAAATTTTCCAGCTCTCCAATACGTAACTTTTGAAAACCATTTTGGAGAACTTCCAGGATTTATTCAGTAAGTAGTTTGAACTTCTAAAATTCAAGCAGTTGTATAAGGAGTTAGAAAACCGATTCATGCACCGGGATGAGACGATATCCCTTTCATACAGTCCATCCAGGCTTTTTATGATCGGTTGGAGCACAGGTACCGGAATAAGTAAAGATTCTTACGGTGGGGATATCCAGTTGAGGTCTAAACTAGCCCTGGATTAGCTTACCAGTGGATCTAACTTACCCTCGACCTGGGAGTTAGTGGACTGGAGAAAAAAGTTGATGATATCCATGTTGGACTAAATTGGGGTTTTGTTAGCTCTGTATTCCTTAGACCTTCAGGCTAAATTATCCCTCGATACACCTTTGTTAAAATGTTGTTAAAGCTCAGGAATAACGCTAATCCTGGGTGGATATCACCGTTTTTTACATCTCGGGCTAACTACTCAGTATTAAGTTAGTCCTCGACCTAAAGGCTAAATTTTGCTCAGCCCTCAACTTATTTCATGATGGATATCACCATTTTCCCCGTATTGCCGAACTTAACCCAAGGATTAAGTTTAAACCTCAACTGGATATCCCCACCGTTAGAGTTCTAAGCCAGGTTCATCCTATCACTGTCTCCAGGATAAGTCGTTCCAACTCTCAAGGAACTGGCAACAGAGGGCAACGGGATGCACGAGTTGATTGTATAAGGCAACGAACTTGTCAACCACCACCAGATCTGGAGCACAGCGTTCACCAGCTTTAACATGACACAGGCCACTCAAGGAGGCCAACAATAAGTCCAGTAACGTCGAAGGACTTCAATGCAATGGACACCACCACCAAAGGGAAGCCAGCACCACAGCAGATAACCTAAGTGCTCTTAATGGGGTTGGACTCAGGAGGATTTGTAAATGGGAAATAAGCTGCCAAGTCATACAAGGCTGACCCAGCCTACCCACAATCTAATTGATACAGCTAAAGAGTAGAACTACGTTAATCTAGTGTACGATTTTCACTGATGGCGTATTATGTTATTTTCAGCGATTTATGTCTATTTATTTATCCTTCGTTGAGCCTTATGAGCATATTTTGATTCGTTTTCCTCTCCATTGCCTACGACCAAGCACATTTGGTCGAATGGAGTCCTGGTGATGGTTGTGACCTTAATAATGGGTTCAGTAAGTTATCCCTATGCCAGTGGACAAGTGGCCATATCAGTGAAGGCGGTATTGCAGTGTTCTGGAGATTGACCGGTGTGCCGGTTCGAATCTGGGTCACGTCACTTAAATGAAACGTAAGTGCATAAAGGTGGCTTACTGTATTATGTTATTCTAGTGTATGATCTATGCTGATGGCTCATTTCCATTTTCCTTTATATTATTTACAGGGATTTTTGTCTATTTATTTATCTGGTTTCATATTCAGGATTCCCATTGCTAATGTAAACACCACTTTAGGTGCCATGTTGAGGGGAATTCCTCCACCAAGCACTTTTTTTTTTTTTTTACAAATGAAGCTAATGTGTATCATTAACGGAATTTTTATTTTATTTTTTACTGTTACCGGTCTTCACGTAGTGTTTAAAATGTGACGATCAAATGTTTTATTTCATTTAGTTACGTCGATAAAGGTTGTTAGCTATAAGGATCGGAGGCAGTGATGTATTAATTTGCCGTGTTTTTTAAAGTTTACTGGATTACCAGTAGCACATTGTACGCGTCGTCGGAATTCCTTAACTATTCAGGATTCCATTCTTTGGTAAATGTTAGCGCGAAAAATTCGAAAAAGTGTAATTTCTTTCGCAGTAATTGATCGACTTTCAACAAATTCGATGTCGACAATACTTTTAGGGAATACAAGTGATGAGACAAATTTCAGTAGCGTGCACATACCACCGAGAGGGCAGGGCAACTTTTGTAAAAGGGCACGCTGAGGTTTTATTTTTCTGACGATCATTTTTTTTGTGCTCGTCATTCTTTTTTCTTTCCCTCTTTAAGCTTGTTTCTCTTTTTTAGTTGTATACCCCCTTTCTTTTTTGCCCTTTTTAGGCCTCTAGGCCCTTTCTCTGGCTGCAGCACAGGGACGACGCTAGAATCACTTTACTGGGGAGGCAGCAGTGGGACAGCAATTTTAGCCAAGGGGGCGAACCGTAAGTTCTACTTTTTCGCGCCCCCCCCCCCCCAAAAAAAAAAAAAAAAGAAAAAAAAAAAAAAAAACACTTGCAATTCTTTCTCACACCAAACGTACTTAGCTGTTTTCTGCACCATTTTTTTTTAAATGTTTTTAAATCCAGTTGAAAAAAATATGGTTTTACAACTCTCGCAGTAATAATAACTAGGCGCCATTGATGTGTCTTCCTGTCGCTATGAAAGAAACTAACGTAGTTTTCTTAATAAGTAACCAGAATTTTCTTCGTGTATACATTTGATTTTGATATGATGGTGGGGGGGGGGGGCGCCCCGGCCCCCCCCCCCACTATTGGGGGGGGGCCCCCCCCCCCCCCCCCCCTTAGCATAGTCCCTGCTGCAGCACCAGCGTTTATCAATCAGTTCAGAAAACCAAATTAGGACATATTTTTTTTTCAAAAAGAAGAAAAAGCATTTTTTTCCAAAAAGGGCTGGGGCATGCCCTCCCCCTTCTGTGCATGCCACTGGCAAATTTCATTCAAATTCGACTGTTCGTTTGGGCTCAACCAACATTTTGTAATTTGGTGTCCATTATAGGCTACGCTACACTCGCTTCGCTCCTCCAATTAAGTTTATGTGGTTGCTTCCATGGAAGTAAGGACGGGAATGCAAATGATTGGGGGAAATTCCGGTTCCATTGTATTACTGCCAACAAGAAATTGTAAAACTGTCTTACGTGAAGAGTGCCAGTGGAGCGAGCGACATTAATGATGGCTATATTAAAAATGTTAACATATCTAGGTTTAATGCAGATGATTTTATGACTGATAATCGTAGGGTAGAACATATTTACCAAATACATTAAACCAGTTAAATTCAGGGCAACCTCACGGTTTATACTAAAGAATATGTATCTGTAATGTGATTTCTGGGTGAAGGCATACGAGGTGCGTAACAAACGAATGTAAATAAGCCTCAAAGACGGAATCGACGCCAAACACGGAATTTTACGATCGTATCGTAAGGCTTTTAAACAAAAAGATTATCAGATAATAAGAACGAAGCCGCAAAACGCGTGTAATAAAAATAAAAAAAATAACAATAAAAAAATAAAGATTCAGAACAATACAGATTATGGTTTTTGGGATGGAGGGCAGGAGAGGCGAGGCCGAGGAGAAAGGGTTGTGCATGAAATCTCCAAAACGTCAATTTGGCTTGTAAATAACGACGATGAGCCCGCCCTCGCACGCCTTTTTTAACGCGAGTGCCGTGGAGTAATTAAGGCTAAACTTTAGAAATCTGGCCTCGGGGATTGCTGAGCGATCAACGCTCGTTCCATATCTGTCGGTATAGGAATACGCACCTTACATATTTGTTTGACTGCTTCATTACTTGTGCGTGTACGCCTACGCCAAACAGTGCTATCTTGTGTTTTAATTCTGTTTCTCATACGTAAACTCATTTCATTTGTAAAATCAAAACTGGTATCGATTCCTGTTTGTTTTAACTCCTTTTTTTTTCCTCGTGTGCGATTGCAATCAGATTTCCAGTGACTCAACATTCCGTTTGGTTGTTTATTCCCATGCGCGTTGCATGACTACGTTTCGTTTCTTTATTATTTTTAGGTTCACTTTCGTTTTTTTTTTTCCTTCCTCTTGATTTGTTTCATTGTTACCATTTCGTTTTCATACCTGTCACTTCCAATTCAGTGTAGTGAAACGTTTTATAGGAAAGTTGAGATAAAGGAGGAGGATCACTTGCAGTCTCGGTTTCACTTTCACACGGAACCCAAAGGAGTGAAAAGGGTTAAGGCGGGGTTCGCAATAGAGAAAAGGGTGGATTTCGTAATCAAATGCGGATGCAAAATGGCTGCAATTAAACTTTACGGACCGCTGGTTCTTGGTTTTCAACCTTGGGAGTTGGGCTTTGTTTCTTTATAGTCTCTCTGTGTGTGTGGCGTAAGACGAAGATCGTAATTTTGGTTGCATAGGTGTATAGTGGTATATGAAAGTTTGTGGGAAAAACTGGTGTGACGGGATTACACCAATATCTCAAAATTCCTCGCTTGCTTCGGACAGAGTGCAATTCCGGATTTTCCACGTGTCGAGGCCATTGCTACAACTTGATCGTCCCGGTAACGCAAACTTTTTTGTTTTTTGTTCATTCCTTGTATCGTTGTAATGCAGGTGTACATACCATGGGTTGACTAGGCCCGGACTGACAACCCCCCTGGGGCCCCAGTGCCATGACGTTTGCCGTAAAAAAAAGCCCCCAAATACAATTTCATGTCGATGGCGAATTAATGCAAGCTTACGATGGACCAGTCGTTATTTATTTTTATGGGGGGGGGGG
>JAHWFP010186380.1:33226-67611 GCA_023313725.1 Lithobius niger | reverse complement strand
CCTTCAGGGCTGTGAGTATGGGGATACGAGCTCTAATGTTTTTTTTTTCTAAACGGCGAAGCCATTTTTTGTTCAGTTAATTTGTCTATACTTCGTATCTGTCATTGTTAAATCTTGTTAATAAGCGGCTGAAACCTTTTTGTTGCCTTCAGTGTAGAATTACGTTTACGAATGTATAAAGGCTATACTATTAGAAAACAAAAACGAACTCGTTTGATGTTTAAAGTAAGGTTTAACTGATCCGAAGTCAAAACAGCAAAGGAACACAAATAAACTTTCCTGTAAGGTTTCATATACCGCAGTGTTCCTGTACTTCTTAGTCCACGTGAAACCCGTGCTGCTGCATGCACATGTTTTTATGGTTTTTACTTTAGATCGTGATAGGTCAGATTGGTACATTCTACTTTGCTAAACGACATCACTGAAACATCGTAAAAACCAGAGTCAAAGTGTGCTTAGTACAGACCTACAGATTAAGTAATAATTCAGGGTTCGTGCGACTCCTTGAAAACCTGGAAAAGTCGCTGAAAGTAAAAATGAAGTACCAGTCCTGAAGTCTTGGAATATGAAATCTTGAAAAGTGGTGTATGTATCAATAGGATGAACGGAAAGGAGACGAGTTGACTAGAATAATGCTTAAAAATTTAGTGCCGAAAGTAGGCGAGTGTGTAGCACTATATTAATCTTAAAATAATTTTGAAAGGTGGGATATGGTTTTAATTTTATTTACGTGTCCGTCGTTGCATAGACAGTAAGGTCTCACGTAGACTAAAACAGTACAGCAACACTGCGATGTAAGAAACCTTACAGAAAAGTTTATTTGTGTGGCTTTGCTGTTTTGACTTTGGATCAATTAAACCTTACTGGGCCGTAGCTAGCCCTCTTGGCGCCCAAGGCGAACCATCTGAGTTGCCCCCCCCCCCCACCCCACGCCTCCCAAGGCAAACCAAGTGAGCGGCACCCCCCAACTTCCTAACCTCTTATTTCAGGAAGATTTTTTAACAAATTTCATAACTGTTATATCGAAGCTTACTTAACTAGATACTAACTATTAGAAAACAAAAACGAACTCGTTTGATGCTTAAGGTAAGGTTTAACTAATCCGAAGTCAAAACAGCAAAGAAAAAGAAATAAACTTTACAGTAAGGTTTCAGATACTGCAGTATTGCTGTACTGATTAGTCCACGTGAAACCTTATTGCTGTAGTCAAACGTTTTTTTACCATATTTTCATTTGCACACAATAGTCAGCTAATGATTGGTGCATTCTACTTGACTAAACCATGCGCAATGGCTGTTTGCCGTGACGTCACCATGAGTTAGCCAATGACGAACGAGAACAACGGCTGTTTGGCCGTCTGATTGGACTAGCCCAGTCACGTGATATGCACGTCACACCAAACAGCCATGGCGCGTGGTATAAACGACATCGGTAGAAAATGTTTAAAAACTAATCGTTGTAGCGTGCCTAGCGCAGCTATACAGGTAATTCAGGTTTCGTGCGAGTCCTTGAAAACCTGGAAATGTCTGGAAAGTAATAATAAAATTCCATGTATGGAAAAGTGCTTGAAAATCTTGAAAAATGATATTAGCATCATCAGTATAGGTGATGAACGGAAAGTAGACGACGTGACTGAAGAACAATGAAAAATTTAGCCAAAAAAGCAGTCGAGTGTGTAGCCTAACATTATTCTTCCTTTGTTTGGGCATGAAGAGTTTTGAAATTTTGGCTTTAGCTTTGTTTTTACGTGTATAATGGTTGAATACAGCAGTAAGGTTTCACGTGGACTAAACAGTACAGCAACACTGCAGTATCTGAAACCTTACAGGAAAGTTTATTTGTGTTCCTTTGCTGTTTTGACTTCGAATCAGTTAAACCTTACCTTAAGCATCAAACGAGTTCGTTTTTGTTTTCTCATTTGTGCTGCTTTGGCGTACCATGCAGTTTAGTTTAGCCTATTTTGATGTTTTGTATCTTTATCTATTAAGGTTTGCACAAGCCAATATGGAAACAAACACTTTAATCTTCAGTCTACGTCTTGCAGCTGGTGTTTGCTAATTGGCATTGTTTCATAATAACAATGTTTAAAACAACGTAAAACAATCAATGTGTTTATTTAGAGATCCCTAACCCGTGTACCACTTGACCAATTAGAAAAGTCTTTATGGAAAGGGCACATCTTCGGAGCAATACCTGTGACATGAGCTAAGAACCAGCTTTATAGGACAAATAGTTTGATCTGTGACAAATCGGAAATTAATAAAAACTAGTTGTTCCCCGGCGTAACATACGCCTGTCTATCTGATTCCCGCTGCTTCAACTCGGCTCTAATAGTCAGCATTATTGAAGCAATAGTGTTTGTTTATAATTATTAGGGCGCATATCCGTTCTCATTGTCGGCCGCTCGCCCTTTTTCTTTGCTACCGTGGGAAGGATGAGCCCGCGCGCCCTCTTGCTGATTATTGAAGCTTTGTTTAATCCTGATCCCTAACAATCCTTTTAGCTCTGCTCCTGAGCTAAGTCTGCTCCTAAGCGAAATAAATATATAGATTCGTTCTCATGTTCGCCAAGTCCAACAAAGCTTATATACTAAATGTGAGTCGAAAATATTCAAAGACAGCAGAGAAATTAAACATCGAAATTTCTGCTTTAACATGGGAAGTTGAGGTCAAACCTTACAGAAAAGGTACTACTTATTAAATAATTTATATTTATAATACTTGTGGTGCACTTTAGATTCAATGACAAAACTGTTAGATTCACTCCGCGTGTGGTAATTGGTTATCAAACGAGTTGTAGCCAGCTTATTTTATTCTACGGCAGTCCAAGCACACATATTCTTAGGTGTTGTGAAATTGTATGCAACGCCATCAGTTCAAAAATATATTTGTGCTTAACAACCCACATCCACGGTTATTACACGATTGGCAGCAATTTGGCGTGGCGCTTGCCCTTCCAACGGCCCTGTGACTGGGATTTGAACAAACTCCGGAGGACTACTCATACGCCTTTGCACGCTGAGCTGTCACTACGAGACCAAAGAAAAACTTGAAACCAGTAGGTTATCTAATGCAGCCTACGCTGGAACTTCAATGCCTCCTGGATTTATTTCCATACGACTGTTTTAATATTTATTGCTAGCTGAAAACCACTTTGTGATATCGGTAATACAGTATGGCAACCGTTTCGCCGTTCTGAAACCGATTTGACAGAAATATCAATAGATACCGATTACTCCGTTTATCGGCTGACGCATCCCACTTTACGAAGAATGTCAAACTGTGTTGGGGATATTCGATGTCTGCCGGCTGGGTAGGGGCGCTTATCCTATGATATGTGATGTAACGGGATGTGAATATGAATGATGCTAACTAATAACGACAAACAGCACGTGTAGTGACATGGACGAATTAATTTAGATAAAAGGTAAGTTTTGTCAGCATTACTGTTTGGGTGCCACTTGAAAGTTTAAATGCAGCTTACTAGCTCTTCAGGACAATTGATGCAGCAGCTTTATACCTGCAATCATGCAATAAAGGTGCAAAATAGGAGATGGTGGGATTCTACACAATTAGCAAAGTGCTTTTTAGATGTCTCACTTGGTGAGTGTTGCATAGCCAACACCAACAGAAACAACCAACGTGTTTTGTACGAAAATACTAGACTTGCGTTTCACAGAAACAACGAAGGTGGTTACAAGAAACTATACTTAACTTTTCACCAGCAACAACAAAAGTGTCTAAGGGGAAAATGCACGCTTTCCCCCAAAACAAAGAAGGTGTTTACGGGGAAACTCATGCTAGCTTTCCCAGAAACAACAAGCGTGTTTACGAGGGAAATGTCATGTATGCTTTTACGCCTTGCCCAAAAATGGCAAAGGTGTTTATGGGGAAATTCATGCTGGCTTTCCCCAGAAACAACAAAAGTGTTTAGGGGGAAAATGCTGTGCTTGCTTTTCCCAAAAACGGCGAAGGGTGTTTACAGGCAAACTCACGCTAGCTTTCCTAGAAACAACAAGACTGTTTACATCAAGACAGAAACAACAAGTGTGTGTACGGGGAAAATGCTATGTATGCTTTTCCCAAAAACGGCTAAGGTTTTTATGGGGAAACCATGCTTTCTTATCCCAGTAACAACACGAGTGTTTACGGGAAACTGCTATGGTTGATTTTCCCAAAAATCGTGAAGTCATTTACAGGGAAACTCATGCTTGCTTTCCCCAGAATACAACAAGAGTGTTTATGGGGAAAGCGCAATGACTGCTTTTCCCCAAACGGTGAAGGTGTTTACAGGCAAACTCACGCTAGCTTTCCTAGAAACAACAAGACTGTTTACATCAAGACAGAAACAACAAGTGTGTGTACGGGGAAAATGCTATGTATGCTTTTCCCAAAAACGGCTATGGTTTTTATGGGGAAACCATGCTTTCTTATCCCAGAAACAACACGAGTGTTTACGGGAAACTGCTATGCTTGCTTTTCCCAAAATCGTGAAGGCATTTATAGGGAAACTTATGCTTGCTTTCCCCAGAAACAACAAGAGTATTTATGGGGAAAGCGCAATGGCTACTCTTCCCCAAAACAGTGAAGGTGTTTATGGGGAAACTCGTGCTAGCTTTTCTAGCAACAAAAAGTCTGTTTATGGGGAAAATGCTATTTTTGCTTTTTCCAAAAATGGAGAAGGTGTTTACGGGGAAACTCATGCTAGCTTTCCCAGAAACAAAAGCGTGTTTATGGGCAAAATGCCATGCTTGCTTTTTTCCAAAAATGGCGAACGGCTTTACGAGGAAACTTATGCAAGCTTTCTCCAGAAACAACTAGAGTGTTTATGGGGAGGATGCTATACTTGCTTTTCCCAAAAATGGCGAAGGTGTTTACAGGGAACTTCATGCTCGCTTTCCCCAGAAACAACAAAAGTGTTGTTTAAACGAGATAAGCGTTAATTTTCCTCCTTATTCCTTTGGCGGTGGTGCACTAATTGTTTATTTGGAGATATCCACTATTTTGTGGCGAGTTATTGTTCCATGCCTTTAATGTCTGCACCCCAGCTTATTTTACCGGCAGTTGATCTCTCATTAAATCAGCCAACTGTAGTCTTCTAACACAGAATTGTCTCCCTCCTCCTCCTCCTCCTTGTGAAATATGATACATTTGTTTCCGAGCAATTGATCAGTGACACGACGTAGTATTATTGTATATAACTCTATGCTGGAGCCTTAACGGGTTAGCTGCAAGGGGCACTGCAGAGAGAAACAGAAGGGCGTCATACTGAAGCCGATGCTGTGAAGAGTGATTTCTTAGACCTAAAACGCGCGATTTTTGTTGTTGGAGAAAACAACGTTATTTTAAGCCTAAGAAATCCGCTCTTTCGTTGTTTTTGTCTCCATTTTTGTGTAGTGCACCTTGTAGTTATGCCCTCCAAAACCCATACTGGTGCCAATTTGGTGCGAATATGGCGGCAAATGTCACTGCTCTATAGAGGTATTGACCGATTAGACCCATGGAAATATGAGTTAAAAATCTTGATAGGTGTAGCCCTAGAAGGAAGGGTTATAATGTGGGTATTTACTTATAACGAATGTTTGCTGGAGTGTCGATATCTAGCTTTGTGCATTTTATCGGTTTAATAAACTTGTGCGGTATCAATGGGTCTATCCGCTTTAAGCTGTGTAGCTTGCCGTTAAGTTTGAAATCTGGACAATCTAGCCTGTCCGATGTAATATACTAATGCATGCCTATTCAAAATGGACTCGGGTATTGCTGTATTGATTATGAATGTTAACATGTCTTTTAAAGAATGATTTCACTTGAAGCGCTGTTCGAGCTTGTCGTTTAATATATCGAGCAGTTTACTGGCAGTTCGGGGGTTAACAACTTCTAAATCAGACCTAAAGTTTTACGTGTAAAAACATATTTTGATTTTTTTTCTTGAATGTAACTTCCAAGAGAACGTGTTGGACGCATTGAAATTCATTTTGTGAAAAAACTGGTTACTTTTGAGTAGTAATGGTTTTCCTTAGCATTGTTGACTCATCAACTTTAAGTTAGCAGGTTAGTGGGCTGGAGTTTTTTGAAGGCTCATCACCATCATCACCTCTTCTTGTCGTAAATGAGGACCTGCAGGAGAGTGACGTTACAGGCACAAAGGTAGGATATCGGACCGACTCGTGCCTAACCTGACCATGCACGAGCAGTTGTGTTTTCGTCGTTGACGTTACGGTCCGCACACACAAGAGAAGGAACTTTTCGATCCACTTGGCTGATATAAAAGCGTGGATGGATCAGGGTATATCATGAGCTTAGAGCGCGATGCTATGCTGGAGTCAACGGGACTCGAATGCTGATCTGTTGGCCTAGCAGCTTATAGAGCTGGGACGGCTGAAGACCATTCGCGTTGATGTCTTTCGGAATGCAGAGCCCGTAGGCGGTAAGATAGATCATCTTTATGGCTGTTTATTAATTTCTTAGTGTGTTGTGTACATCGGGTTGACTACAACAATGCACAGATTACACACTCCTTCATAGGCCTGTGCGTCACCATAATTTAACTATTCGAAATCTGTATGTAAATTCGGTTTAACTTAAACAGCTGTTATCCTAGTTAGGATAGACTTTTTAAGCCAAGTGTTTCTACTAAATTTCAAAACATCCCGTACGTCTCTGACACGTTCTCTGGAATACGTTGAACCATTTGATTCTACATGGCCAGCGTTCCAGCAACTATTTTTTCATATTCTGGAAGTAGGCCTATAGATTGCCGATGTAACTGCCATTCTTGCATCACTGATTAAGAAATACCAGACTAGTCTTCAGCTCGTCGAATCTTCTTTCATGTCGCAGTTAAGGAAACTTCAGTAGTGGTCGCGGTAGTCGGCTGTTGACAGCACACCTGTAGTGTCACCGTCATCGCTCTCCGAATTCCATAATTGGGGAATTTCACGGGTAAATCATGTAAGGGTGCTCCGCAACACTCCCGATCATGCTAGTCTTTACTCACCTCCTGTTAGTCAACCCCTTCCACGAAATAATTTTTTATATGGGGCTATCCTACGACTATGTTATGTATATCCCACGAGCAATAAGAAGTTAGGGAGCTTTGTCGTTGAACTGCGTGCATTGATCCGATCGCATCCTCGCTGGGTCACGTGAAGCCAAGGACGGCAAGGATTAGAGCCCTTGTAATTTTAAGGGTTCACTGCAGACTTGTTAAATTCAACCTTCTTTACTTCCTCCTTAAACATAACGCAATTTACAAAAATAAACATTTAACAATCCGCACATGAATTAAGAAATTGTCCAACAAGACAGTTCGTGCATAGAGTTCTGTCCTTGTTGCGTTCTTGTTGGGAAAGACCTCCTTTCGCGCCAAACCATCTTCATTATAAGGGCTCGTTCTCGCCAAAATATGGAAACGCTTTCGGTGAAAAGGAACGCACGTGTCTCGTACGTGGAAATGTAACCAAAAACCTGGCATTCCAAAGTTGGCAAAATGTTTCCTTCATCGTTCGAGTAGAACAACGTAATTAGTCCTAATTACAGTCATTAGGTAATTACGGTCAAGTCAGCAAGCAAGAGATGGCAACTTTACACCCTGGAGCCGGGAAGCAAGAATCACAGCACCTATCTTAACCGAGCTTGGGTGAAACATACTGTATACCTGTTCAACGTTCCGCGTTTGTAAGTGACCCAAAAATATGGTAAAAAAAATTTATAGAGAAATTAAAGAGTGCTTTTTTTCTTTTGTAGGTACTTTCGACATGAGGGGTAAGAGGATGTGGCAGAAGAATGCGCTGACGGTATTGCTCAAAACCTCCTTATCCAAATCCTTAAACTAAAAACACGTATTTAAAATAACCCACGACCATTCGCAAAGAAAATTTTTTAGTAAAATAACCTAAACTTACGCATTCCTCGCGGAATTCGCTAAAAAATGAATGGCAAGCAACCAGAGTGCTAAACACAAGGTGCACCAACACCAGCACCAGACAAACAAAAAAAAAATTAAGGCATTGCGAACAAGCAATTCCCAATACACCACGCAAAAAGACAAATACCAGATACTATCGCTATAATGCAAATTCATCACCTATATTTGCTCGTCAGCAATTCCAGCCAGGTCAACGTAGCATTAGCACGAACCCAATCAGCTCGAGCCATTAGGCAAAATATTTTATCGAACGCATCTGCCGGTGCGCACCAAGTACGCAACACAGGCCACGCGCCCTCCACGTGACATCATCGCAGCATGTCGCCGCATTTCGCCGTGGGAGGGCCCTGTCTGAGGTCGGGGCTTTGGCACGAAGGCACGTGGCTTACCGTCCTGCGCTATCAGCCTGGACTTAATTACTCATTAAACAAAACCTCACCACTGGGAGTAGGTCGTGGGGTAGAGGCAAGCTAATTAGAGTAGACAATGACGACGTGGGTGCAACTAAGCTTTGAAATTAAAGTTTTTTTTTCCATCTCCTTCCTCTCGTCAATCTCTAGGTCGATTACCTGGGCATGCGCTATCAGTGGGCGGGGAAAAAAGCGTGCACTACGTCACCAAATGTTGGGATGACGCGTGGGGGCTACTGTAATGGTTTTCACGGTACTTTCATTCGTTAATCGGCTAATTTTGCGTTTTTCTTGTCAGTTTTTATGTAAATGCAGATAGGCTGCTTTTTTGTGGTTTGTACAGAGTGTATGAATATGTAGTGGGCCTAATTTGAATGCGTGCGTCAACAGTGGAGCGTTCATATTGGATCTGCCTACAGACTGAACACAGGAAACGGATTTCAATTTTCTGCCGCGTCTGCCTACGTTTGGGTCTTGACCAGTCGCATAGCTACGTTTGGTGGGGCCGGTGGCAAATTAGCCCTTGGTCCGTCCCCCCCCCCCCCCATCCTTAAAACACTGGATGGCCCATCACAAACGCATGAGCTGAAAAATTTTTAAGTCCGTACTTTTTTACTAAATTTTTTTAATTTTTGCTCTATTGAAAATATGGATCATTTTTTCATACTCCAGTCAAGTGGTCCCTATTTTCACGTTTTTGAAAAAAAATATTGTTCAGCTCTACCATTTTTATGGGCCACTATAGCCTATAGTATGTTTTTAATGAAAGGACGATGGACGGACGGGAAAGCTCGAAATTCATTTTTAAAATACAGTTTATATCAAATTAAATAACTAGTGCACTACAAATGAGTCCTTTTAATAATTTTTTTCATTCGGGGGCCCCCTGATTCTGGGGGCTGGTGGCATTCCACCCTAACCACCATGTACCTTACGCCGCTGGCCTTGACCACAAGATAAAAGGTCAATTTATTTTTGGGCATTAGACACCACATCAGTTATTTACGTATGCTAAAGTTGACCGAAACTTAGGCGAGTGTGGTTCAAATATTCACCTTACGATTTGAAAAAAAAAAAGTATTTTCGACAGTCCAATTTCGTCCGCTTCACATCGAGTTTCAGAGGATGGCCTCTAGTTTTGCCACATCCCCTAATGGTAAAATAATTATCATAAGGTCAACCAAGCCATGCGATGCAACAAGGACTATGTCAAGCAGAGATTGATCTTCAATCTACACAGTTTGACAGTTTTACGCTGAGCACAGGATTTGTGTCGCATACCTGGCAGAAATTAAGTGTAGTACCGTTGTACACGGATTCAGCCAGATCCACATCTTTGATGCGATATGGCGACCAAACTGGGCTGGCATACTCCAAAATAGGCCTAACAAAAACTTCGAATGCCCACGCTAAAGTACGGCGGTCACCAGAAATGACAACGCTGAATTATCGCCGCTCTCTCTCTGGCAGATTTACAGCAAGTTCTGAGTTTTTTGGGGGATGGGGGGAAATTTTCGATAAACTGCTGCAAATGCGTTAAAGTGGGAATAAAGAACCGAAATATTGAGGTGGAGAAAGAGCCCAACATGTATCTACCTACGTGCAAACAGCAGTGGCGACTTTTCAAAGTCTGCTGCATTTCGTTATTATGCAAGACAGAAAAAGACCACGAGGCCTTGGGAAAATGTTAACATTAACTTTTTTTCAACCAATTTAACAATAGTGACACGCTAAGTCATTCCAAGAACCGACGATAATATAGGCTAACCAATACGACGACAAGATTATCAAGAACAAACAAATATACAAACAAATCAAGATGAAAGCAAAGTGCTCCAAGAAAATGGCAAATGTATAAACAAAAATAAAGATTATAACGAAGTGCTACAAAAACTCGGCACTACAAACACAGATCATAACAAGTTGTTCCAAGAACAGACATATAAAAACAAACCAAGATGACAGCAAGATGCTCCAAAAACAGACAAAAATACAAACCAACAGCAAATTACACCAACAACAGACAAATACAAACAAATCAAGATAATAGCAAGGTGCTCCAGGAGCACACAAACAAACCAAATGGAAAGCAAGGTGCACCAAATACAGACAAAACAGCAAAGAAGCAATATGATAACAAGTTACACCAAAAACCGACAAACAGAAACAAACAAACCCAGGGGACTTGTTTATTAATTTTTTTAAATTTATTCCGAGGACGGTAGCCATTGCTGGCCTTTTGCCCTACTGCAATGTACTTAGCAGAAACGAAACCTAACAATTCTTAAGAAGACGTAAGCAAATTTGGCATCAAACCAACGCTTGTTCAGTCCTTTCTTCGCAAGCGTCCATTGAGCTGACATTGGCGCCGCTTACTCAAACTGGGGCGGGGCAAAGATGATGGAAGGAGGGGGGTGGTGGAGCGTGGCTGGGAATGGGGGAGGGGGAGCAATCTAAGATGTCGGGGTTGAACCGGACAAGGCAGTCAAATGCTAATTAACCCTTTGGGGCAAAAGTGGCTTCCATAATGGCTCTTCGTGTTGTGTCACAGTTGGCTATTCCTTCAGGCGTCAGGCGTTTGGATTTTATTGTCACGCAGCGAGTCGCGAATAACCGGAAAGCAACCATGGTTAGGAGCTAGGAAGACATGGTAATATGAGTTTAGTCGTGAATTTAAAAAAAAATAATATAATAATATAATAATACCATCCTGGCAGTGAAGAAACTGAATACCGCATTTGTAGCTGTTAAATTTGGTTTGCAGAACTTGGTTGAAGGCACGTACTTGGTACAGGCGATTCATCAAAAATCCGTTTACTACTTGGAAAGATTGTTTTTTTGTTTTTTTTAGGGAGCACGAACCCAAACTGAGTTATCTTGGAAAGAAATGGGCAAAGTAAGAATGTGGAATAGCGGGAAAAATGGGAAAGGTTCTTTAATGAATTCAGTCGTAGTAAAAACCAACTTTTACTAACCGTACTTGATCGTTGCAATCGGAGGTCATATAATTACCATACAGTTTTAAGCAAAGAATAAATGCACGAGCACGTTGTCAAAGGGTCAAACGGTTTTAGCGAGCGTTAACCACTTCTAGTGGTCATCTGCCCGACGAAGCCCTAAGGCATCAATCTCCTCCCCCCCCCCCTTTCCCCCCAGGCCCGATGTCTGCAGCACCCGGATTCCCAGGTTGAGAATTAGTGCTTATTCTCGCTAATGCAACAACATTGTAAATGCATTGTTGTTCGATTCAAACCGCCTCCAAACGGTTTAACGAGCGTTAACCACTCCTGGTCATCTGCCCGAAGCCCTAAGGCCCCCGCCTCCTTACGAGGCATAACAATAACATCCGCCAACAATACCATAGCGCATTTTATACTCTATAAGCTATTAAAGTAGAAAAAAATACGGCCTTACTTTAAACATTAAACTCGGAAACTGCCACAAAACCGCAAATAAGTCGACATGTTAACTTGACGTCACACCTTACCATTTAAACACATATCTGTGAGAAATAGGTGGGTAACCGGCGGTAATAGCTCATTTTTATGTTACGCACTCGTGAGATTTCTCCTACCCCCTCTGCCTTGGACTGCCTCGTTACTCGCAAAAACAGGAATTGTCGCCGGCTAACTGCCTACTTCTCACGGATGTATCTTACTCAGTTTGCGGTCATCGTGGCTGAGTTGTGAGAGAGCTCAGCCTGGTTGCTGGAGGTTTGCGGATCTGGTCGAACCCCTGGAAAGGGGATCTTGGCAAAGCCCCCGCCAGGACTGCCGGTCAGGGTAGCGTGAGAGGCTACCATGCTCCTTCAGCGGCTATGGGATGTATTCTGGCTAATTCTGAACAACCTTTCGGCCCCGACGATGATCGAAGGTTTCCCGGATCGAATCCCCGGGCTGGGTTTCCCCGGATCGAATCCCCTTTACCAGATTTCTTCTTCTCTAAAAAAAAAAATCTGGTAATGTTCAAAATTGAGCCGGTTCAGTCATACAAGCATTAATTGCTTCGGCTGACATAGGGCTTGTCAAAATTAATTAAAAAAAAAAAAAAGTATAGACACAATTATTTTTTTTGTGTGTGACAATCGTTGGCCAAAGAATTAATTCAAGTATTAGTTAAATCAACAACATTCTATATTTTTTTCCGATTTTGTACTATTTATTTGATTACCGGAGAGATACAAATAAACATTTATTCATTTTGTGTGGAACCCATCAATGTGGATCAACCGAATGCCTTCAATAGCTTATTTTAACTATATGTCACATGTTTACTTTGATTTGCTTTACAACCCCCCCCCCCCCCCATTCCCCAACCCCACCCAAAACAAAATCATTTGACGGGTCTGGAATAAGTTGTTCTGCAGTATCATCGGCGAATAAATGTCTACAAAATTACGTCACGTCGCCATGGTATGTCATTTACGGAAACAGCTATCGATTATGTAACTAGTACCTCGAAGTGTACAGATTGTGGTGAGTTATGGCCTCTCGTAATTTGCGGCTCTCGTTGTGGGCCAGACCGGTAGAGAATTTACATCGTACTGGATGGCGCCGCCGTCATTTTTGTATGCAAAGTAATGGAGTCCATACGCAAATGACGTCACGCAAATTTTCTTCGGTACTGGTGAAGAGGGTAACAATTTCGGAAAATCTGGCAATTATTTTTGTATTCATGAAATTACTACGAATGTATCCTAATTTCTGATGAATTTTTTTTTTCTTTCTCTTTATCCCGTCGTTTTGGTAGTTATTCCAATATAAGTCTGATTTCACAAATTTACTGACCCTGCTCCCCCCCCCCTTGTCCGAAACTGTTACTCTATGAATCCACCCCTCTTACGTGATGTCATATTATGAGCGTTCCACCTTAAGCCATGGAGGGTGCAAAAAACGCTTGTAGAGTGGTGCCGCCCTCCAAATGCCATCTATGAGCTAGAATTCTGGCCCCTAAAGTTTCCAAACAGAATACCAAACTCGCCTCAATCTATACACTCATGATATTACAGGGTCTCTGCCAAAACACCGCGTTCATAAATCCTGACTTTTTCGTGACATTTTTATACTTTTTCCTGACTCACTGACTCTTTAGAGAAAACCTTGAGAGTGGATACTCCCAGCTAAGGGTTCTGGAGAAAGCCAGTTTTTTTTTTTTTTTAAATGTTGTTCTGCATAGCATTCCCACACTACCGTTTTCCACCAAAGCCACCAAAGTAAACACATGTCAAGCCAGATTTATACTCAAATCCACTGCGAAATACGCGAAACTGTTTTCTGCGACACGCAGTAAGGGCGCGTTTACGCAGCGACTCGCCTTTGTATTATCGCAGCTAGAACTCAATCGCGATGGCAAACGTGACATTGCCATGGTAACAACGCTAAATGGATTAGCTAAATCCGACATCGTTTGAGTAAATACTTGCAGTCTTATAATCCGTGCCAATAATATACAGCATGACGAAACAATTTTCCCAAACGCTTCTGAACTCACGTTATTGGCTGTTTTCGTTGCGAGGCGGCAGACATAAAACCGCCGCCATGTTGGAATTTGAGGTGATTTCTAGCTTCTAGCTGCGAGAATGCAAAAGCGAGTGGTTGCGTAAACGTGCCCTAAGAGTGCAAAAAAAGTAGACCTACTTCTTAAAAAAAAATTATGAAAATATTAAAAATAAAATGTCTCTGCCAACAGATTCAGCTGTATGAATCGGTCTTGATATTTACTATTTTGCCGTGTGAGAAGCACTTCTAAAAACCAACCTTCACCAATGTTGGTCGCCACTCGCCAAATGGCGAGGGAAATTCAGTAGTTGGCGACTTTGTTTTTAGCCCTACTGGCCATAACGGCGACTGATTAACAAACCCTGATGCTGAAATTGTCAAATCTCGGGGACCGTACTAGCTAGAAACAAGCGGTTTGTATCGTTGTGTGAAGAATTACAATGGCTATCCAACCAAGAATTTAATACTGATACCACCCTCTTTACCTCAATGTAGAGTTAAATTATTGAAAACAATGTTTTTAACATTAAGTATAGCAAAACCTGCTAAAACTATTTCTACATGGCAACTAAGCAATAGAGCTGTGACACGACGTATTATTATTGTTTATAGCTCTATGGTGGAGCCTTAATGAGTTAGCTGCAAGGGGCACTGCAGAGAGAAACAGAAGGGCGTCATTCTGAAGCCGATGCTGTGAAGAGTGATTTCTTAGACCTAAAACGCCGATTTTTGTTGTTGGAGAAAACAACGTTATTTTAAGCCTAAGAAAACCGCTCTTCCGTTGTTTTTTCCTCCATTTTTATGTACCTTGTAGTTATGCCCTCCAAACCCCATACGGGTGCCAATATGGTGGCAAATGTCATTGCTTATAGACAATGTCGAGTGAATTTTAATATTTACTTGCCAAATGGCGAGCGCCGCACAATTCACTTTCGTGAAGGTTGTTCTAAACGCGTAAAGTAGTAAAAAGTGTGTGATAAACAGCACGTGGTTGCTCAGCTATAGGCCTAACTTCCCCTGCTGGGCCTAACACACATAAAAAAGGCCGAATCAATATTAACAGATACTATGTCTCACCCAAGTGTATCTGGAAGTATTTTTACTTTACCCAACATTAGCCTGCTTAAGAGAAAATTCCTGACCTAACATTCAATTTCCTTACTTTTTCCTGACTTCCTTACCTACTTTCCTGACTTTTTCCTGACTGGAAGACACCCTGCCTTATGTAGTTTACGAGGTCCGTTAGCGACGAGCAATGCGCCCCTGGTGTTGCAAACTAGCGATAACCGAAGCCAAAGCAGTACATTAACAGTTCACATTTGATGCAGTAATAATCGCAAATATGTTTCAAATGAAGTTTCCATCACCTCCCTCTCTCTCTCTCTCTCTGTCTCTCATGTGGATGAATTAAATCATCGCCCTCCATTTACTCAAATTTAAATACAAGTATTCATAAATATTGCGCAACCATATTCGGCTTAATGCCTACACGCCTATGATGTTAGCTGTCGTTAGCGCGCGCCGAGCTAACCCGGTCACAGGTTCCACCAGGCCCTAATGCACCGAATTGAGCGTTGGCGCTGTTTCTCTTCTAACCCTCTGATCACGAAACATCGACCTGAACAGCCTCTACCACTTAGGAATTTATTGCTTTCAAAACAGAAGCAGTATACAGAGACTACACCGTATACTGGAGCACCCTTTTAACGATAGAAAAGGCTGAACGAGAAATTAATTTAGTTTAATGACATTTTAATGCGGTAAATAAATAATAGAGTGTACTGAGAAACTGTTAATCATGCTATGAGATACCGACACACCGGGATTCCAAAATGAAAACGAAATAAACTGGCTGAATGGGGAGGATTGATAGCGGATTAAATAACAGTTGACGGAGTGGGGGTTTCGGGGAGTGGTTGATTTACGGTGCTGGTTGTGAACCCTCTGTTAAATCCTGTCGTATTTCTGATGGACGCGTAATCCTGTAGGATGCAAAAGAGAATCTGAAAAAAAAACAGAAGTAAAATCAGAATTTTCGGCTAACTTCTGGGCTTGTTCACCTACAAAAAAAATCGGACGTATATTGCATTCAGAGACCTCAATTTCAAAACAATTAAAAGAAATGTGAAAAAGCAAAGGTTATTTACAATAACAATAAAACTCACAAAAACAAGGAGTAAAAGAATCCCAAATCAAGCACACGTCGCCATCTTGAATGTCGTTTATTTTTTTTTAGTTGAAAAACCAGAAGATGTTTTAATTGGCCGAAAATTAAATTTTGGTTTTATTCATGTATCTTGCGAATTTTTCTAAACAATATACAAAGGCAGTCATAAAAGTGGCATACCCGCTCACACCAAAAGAGCATATGCCCGCATGGGGTGGGGAGGGGGACGGGCGGCACGATTGGGGACGCAGAAAAATGCATATCAGACTAAAAACAGGATTACACGCCTAAAATCATTAAAAAATCTATATAACTAAAGTGTGCGCGGCCAATCTTGAGTTCGCCGCAGAACAAACACAGATACTCGATTGTACGTTTCTGTCAGCAGAGTGCCTTGTTGATATCCAAGATGGTTACAAAAACAATGGCGGCCGTCGATTAAAGCCGCCCCCTCCAGGAAGACGTAGTCGCTCGTAAAATACTTCCAGGACTCAAGATACGGCGCACACACAATAAGTCACAGTTTATGTTGTTCATTTGTGTGTCCGCAGGGAATCTCGATAATCTTTTTTGTTTGTGTGCACGCAGTGGGAATCTCGGAGGATTGGATGACAGGGAATCTCAATAATCCCAATTCTTTTGTTTGTGCGTACGCAGTGGGAATCTCTATACTCTTAATTCTTTTGTTTGGTTGTATGTCTTTCAAACGCAATTCTCTCTGTATGAGTTATGATTCGAACTGTGTTTTCAACAAAGATGCACAGTACAGATGACTTCATGTTTTTTTTTCCAGTCACAATATTTTCATGCAAATGGAATCTAGGTTTCTTAACCCAGGATCTAACTAAATCTAATGAAAACTTGGGCGACTGCTAACGGGAAATCACAGTATTTTCATGCAGACGGGAAATCACAACAATGCTGTATAAAAGCGGTCATATATGGGGGAGGGGGCTGCCGTAGTATACATTACATAACTAAAAAAAAAAGAGAAAAAATGTTAAGAAAAAAATACATGAATAATCCAAACAAAATAGAATAGCACAACCATACTTTGCCGAAAGAAACGGGGAATGCAAAAGTTTTTAGACACGAAACAAAATATTGACATTTAGATAAAGTTAACTCACTGAACATTTGCTAAGTTAGTTGAGCTTAAATCAAGTAGTAGCCGCTTGAATAAATCTTTCTTAAAACGACGACATTCAGACGTTTCATTTTCTGTGGGCAAGGGATTATAAAACTTACTACTGTCCAGAAAGCAGCCGCAACCATTGGTGAAGTGTTTCCTTGTCAACTTTAGGCTGAACAACGTTATAGAACAGGATTTGTTCCTAGTTTGGTAAGTTGCAGTTCCCTAGTATTGTGGGAATTACATGCAGGGTCTGACTGACGTAGACGGCTAGGAGGCATTCACCGCTTTGTGGGAGGGGGTTGGGCTAAATAATTTTTTTTAATTAAAATTTACAGTATTTTTTTTTTAAAGTTTTCTGCATACACTTTAGGCTTGACCGTTTAAGAATTGTAAAACTGTAGCTCCCAGTCTAAAACGGTGTATTTTTGCATAAAAGTGCTTCTTCCTACACTAACTTTTTTAGGGCGCTCTATTTTACAACATCCGGTCAAACGCTTGTAAACGTTGTAAACGTATTCATTTTTCGTATTTTTTTTGGGGGGGGGGTTAGTCCTGTGACAAGACTTCCTTACATTCACTCAAACCTACAGAAATGTTACAAAAACTATTTAAGAGCGGGATATTCGAAAATATTGATGGGTATGTCCTGTTAAGATAAGCCCTATTCCTACCTATTTATAATTTTAAAAGTTCTGCAGCCTTCCCTAACCGTCACCCAATGAGGTACAGAAGACGAAATATTGGGGAGGGGGTTGGTGAAGTCTAAGATTTCCGAATAACACTCGATGTTATCCGAAAATTAGAAGATATTTATTTTTTGATTTTTGATATCTCACCCTTTTTTACCCAGAATTTTTTTTTTACTTTCGTCTTACCACTCCGCTGTTTTTCCACCTAAAGGCCACTTTTAGACTCCGACGTTTGATTGGGACCGGGGTTCAACATTTCCCTCCCCCTGGCCCGCAACATCCCCCCTACCAATATTCTTCTAAATGAACGTTTTTCATTTAGAACATTCATGTATGTGAACATTCTTGTATGTGAACATTCTTGTATGTGAACATTCTTGTATGTGAACATTCTTCCATGCAAACATCTTTACGTGAACATTCTTGTATGTGAACATTTTTCTATATGAACATTCTTCTATATGAACATTCTTCCATGTAAACATTCTTGTATGTGAACATTCTTCTATATGAACACTCTTCCATGTAAACATTCTTCTATAAGAACATTCTTCCATGTAAACATTCTTTTATGTGAACATTCTTTTATGTAAACATTCTTCTATATGAACATTCTTCCATGTAAACATTCTTTTATGTGAACATTCTTGTATGTGAACATTCTTCTATTTGAACATTCTTCCATGTAAATATTCTTGTATGTGAACATTCTTCTCTATGAACATTCTTCCATGTAAACATTCTTTTATGTGAACATTCTTGTATGTAAACATTCTTTTATGTGAACATTCTTGTATGTGAACATTCTTCTATATGAACATGCTTCTGTGTAAACATGAAGTAAACATTGGTTAGCTTCAGACGAAATACGACTCCAAGAAAAATGTATTAAAACAAAGTGACTGCTATTCAATCCAACCATACGAATTCTCTACTCGCGAAAGCACCAACTTCCTGCTGAAATAAGGACTTCTTCAGACTCCGACTTCTGCTAGACCTGAAATGGTTTAAATCTGAGTTGACACTTGCCTCGTACGACAAACCCAACACAAACAGCATTAAACTTTAGTGTCTCAGTTTATAAGATCACTTAGTTCAAAAATGATCATAAATGTCACTTTCATCCGAGAGCATTCCTTTGACGACGTCCTCGTTGTAAATTGTGCAATCACCTTCGATACTTACAAAACGAAAGAGCGGGGAAGGCCTCATTCTTCTTCATCAGCAGACAGAGGCACTGGATCGTGCATAAGAGGTCAAAATGCGTTGTTATCGTTGCTATTCCCCGCTCCATCTTCCGCACCTGATCTCGAACCAGATACACCACGCAGCAATGCTTCACTTGCACCCTAATGAGGACAGACATCATCGATTCCTTAGAGAGAAGAGAAACACGAAGGGGCATCGAACACACCCCACCTCCCCTTTCTTCGAGAATCACGCTAGTGCCAATCGTCACTTAGGTAGGGCTCTCTGCAACCGGATCTTGAAGATGTAATTCTAGACTAACCCTGGTCCTTTAACACTACTAGTTTGTAATTTCTAACCTACGTGGTAACCCAAACGGTCTCAGAGCAGCGGTACGTATTTACTGGGGATTCAAAACGCAAGAAACTAAGTCCATACCAGTGCCGGATTAAGTTCTGTGTAGGCAGTCAACTTCTCGGGGACCGCCCCCCCATCCCACAAATTATCGTCTAATGTTTTTTTAATTTTACCAACATTTCTTTACCATAAATTTTAATGTTCATCCCCAAAAGAAGAATGTTCATTCCCACCTGCTAGAGGGTCTGGGGAAACACTATGAAAAATGAGTATGTATTTTGAACCGTCGTTACGGGGCCCCTAAGTGAGCTCCCCAGTAGGATGACGAATTTTTAGGTATTCGAAAACCTTTCCTGGCTGCAAACACTACGATAAAGACATTTCTGGGCTCCACAAAAGTCAGTATTATTTTCATCCGTCGTTAAGGGTCCCCTCAACGGAACTTGGTCCACAGGCTGTTGTCCATAATCTGCCTATCGGGTAGGTCTTTTTAGCATAGAGGTCTTTTTAGCATACAGATTTTTTTAGCATACAAACAGAAAGTGGCCAACCAAATTGTTAAAAAGTGTTCTTTACAAGGGAACAGTTCCTTACTCGGAGGTTTGTTATATTGAGAGTCGACCTATATATTATCTTGGCTCCGTATCATTATGCAACCTACGCACACTTCGGCATACGCGACCATAATGACACTTTTAGCCCACTCTTCCGAATTGTTTTTGTATTGTTTTTTAACACCCGTCCGATATTACCAAGGGATGGATATTTTCAGGGGAGTTGGATTGCAGGAAACATAGTAATTGCAGGAGAGGAACCATTGATAGCAACCTTCAAGGAAGAGCTTTGCTAGTTCTCACCTAGAAGTTGCAGGAACCATCGAGGTCAACCTGCAAGGAAGAGATTTGCTAGTTCTCATCTGGACGTTGAAAGAATCATCCATATCAACCTTCAAGGAAAAGATTGTACTACGTCGTGTCACTGCTCTATAGTACCGTTGGGCAGGGATGCATAAAATTCTTACTGGACAAAATTTCCCACAGTATTTTCCTACATTTTTTTCAAATTTCCACAGCCTTTCACTAGATAGCAAGCCATTTTTTTCATGAATTTCCATAGTTTCCTGAAATTTCCCGCGAACCTCGTTCTAGCGTTCTGGCATATTCTGCACCCCTGCTGGGTTGTGGTCGGGAGCCTTGCAACTAACCATTCAGGATAGGCGCCCCCCCCCCCCCCGACTTTGCAACTCCAGTCATCCCGATATTTATTCCCCTGCACCAAGGGTTCCATTTCTGATTCTTCTGATCACTTTGACACCTGGGGATAAACCTATTTGCATATTTTCTATACGGTAAATTTGTAGTTTAAAACTCACTAACGAAAATTATACTGTAAGTCCAATTATGTGTGGTGGACCAATGAACTACTTCTGCGCTTCCTGGCGTATGGGAAAGAAGTAGTCTACGCATTAACTCCTACATCAACCCTTTGATACCGCCTTTAGCTTTGCTTGTTGCAGCAGCTTCGTCGTTTTCTCCCAGTGGAGTGAGTTTCGTCTGTAAAAATTACTCTCAAAGAATGCATTCCTTCACTATACCGACCAATCCTGGCATACACCCAGCAGCAATGATGAAAGTATCCTGGACACGAACCTCGGTAAAGCGAAACCACAAGCGAATTTGCCCAAATCCAAATCCAAACCCAACAATATAACGCACTCGACCATGCAGTGTCCGTGGGCGTGAGCTCACTATACCGATTTGTGTGGCTGTCACCGGTAAACCCAGAGACCTTTGATTATACACATAGCTTTGATAGGCTCAGTCCATTCAAGAAACAGGGTGCGACATTTTCGCGAGATGCATCAGCAATCAGGCAGCAGCCATTTTTAGTTTTATGTACAGCCAAAATGGCTGAAAAGACTATAGCATCGTCTTTGACCGCCCATCGCTTTTTTCAACTCCGGAACGGTGCCAGATAGAGACAAAAATGGTTTTCCCCATTAGATACAGCGTCCAAACATTAGTTAAAAGGAATTTTAAAAAAATATCTGGAAGTATGAAGCGAAAGTGTCCCGGAAGTGACCGAAAGTGGCCAACAAGTGAGCCCATTATCGAAACAGTACCAGATAGAGATAAACGGTTTTGCCACTAAAGTTAGCGTTCAAAAATCAGTTAAAAAGAATTAAAAACAACCGAAAGTGTGATGCGGAAGTGGCCCACAAGTCACTGGAAGTGGCCGAGTGATCCCATCATCTACCAGATACCAGATAGAGACAAATTGTTTTTACCATTAGATTCAGAGTCCAAAAATTAGTTAAAAAGTATAAGAAATACCGGAAGTATGAAGCGGAAGTGGCCCACAAATGGCCGGAAGTGGCCGACAAGAGAGCCCATGATCTTATGGAACAGTACCAGATGGAGACAAACGGTATTCACCATTTTCACCACGAAAACCGGAAGTATGAAGTGGAAGTGCCCCAGAAATGACGGAACTGTACAGAATACTAGTGACAACTACGTGATTGCTGCACCCGCTTGTTTTTAACTCAAACGCATCTGAAATCACTGCTGGGGTTTACATCATTTTTAACGATTTTTGCATCTCGTAATTGGCTGTTGATTTCGCTGGACCAATTGGATGAATCGATAGAAGCTGCACTAACAAACAAACGAATACTTATTATCAAACGTAAGCCGTACCTCTGCAAACGCTTAAATTGTCTTAGAGTGCATTAACCTACTGAACTCCGGACTGAATACTAGTAGACAGCACGCCAATCATCTCGGTTCCCAATCATCCTCCACGGTGCCTGTGTTTTGGGTTCCTTGGTCATGTGAGCAGCCACTGTGAAGTGACCCGCCGTTCTTGCTGTGGTATCTTTCGTGAAAGAAGGTGTGCTTCACGACCTTTTGCAGTAGTGGCCAAGGACCATGTTTATCAAAGGATGCCTTTGAGGGAACAAGGGTTAGGGATGTGGAAGTGGGGGTCCAGCCTAACCTGATCGGGGCTCCTCCTCCGAAACTGCTAGTCTCTGTTGTGTCTTGTGATTGCTTGCATCAGGACAAACTGGAACACTGTCTGTGTCTGGTGCGTCCTCTTTTTCCGCACCAGTAGACGGTGCTTTGCTTGTGTCCAACAGTAGTATGTCAGGTGTGTCTGTTCCAGCAATGCTGAGTGTTGATGCATCTCCCATGGTGGGAAGTGTGGCCAGTGACTACTTAGCTTACTCTGCTATCGAGTGATGTTGCCCTTGAGGGTGCTGTGTAAGTCTTTAAGGGTTCCATTTCCTTTGCTGCGGTTGCTGCTAAGGCAATACTGGTTCGGCCTTGCTCCCTGTTGGCAGGATATATACCAGTGTGGGTGTGTCACGGGCAAGACGTCGTGGTGGTAAAAGCAGGTCCAGAAAATAACCTATGGCAGTGGTCTTGAAGTGTATTGCCATTGAGATCTCTAACCAGTTTGCGATGTTATAGGTGAGGACCTGATGCAGGACGCTGCACCTAGCCAATTGGACGTTGGTGTTGGCTTGTAGGGACTCACCAGCTGTAAGCATGGAGTTGGACTCTGATTTGCTGTGGGCCACTTCCGCTTTATTTTCATAGACAAATCCTCGCAGCCGTGGCTTATAAATTAATAAACGTGATTTGTCACCAATAACATATTTATATCACAGTTGGGACGTCAAGCTAACTCGTATTTAATTAAAACGTCTTGAATTGATGAAAATTGCTTCAAGAAATACGGTAATACCGTATGTCAAAATAAATGAAGGTCATTCCATTTTAGTTTGTGGAGGGGGAGGTGGGTGTTAGACGGACGAAGTCCTTTAGCAGGTAGCCCTTTAACGGCTATGATTTCGCAACGGTTGCCTTTATTTATTTGCTCCTAAGAGCTGTTGGTCGTTTTTTTTTTATGGAGAATCAGAAAGGTATGTGAACTGTTTGCAACGGGTTTGAGGTGTAGTGTGGTATTGTGAACAGTGTTTTTGCAAGTTGTAAAGTTTTTTGCACTTTGTAGCGTATAGTTTATGCTGTGTCTTGTATTTATTTGTTTTGTAGTGGAGCAGATTACCCAGCCCTAAAATATCCATACAAACAAACAAGCTACCTAAATCCAAAAATCCAATCATCATATGCAACTGTAAATACACAACATACCACTGTTTTGGCTTCGGTATCACCAACTGATTGGTTCTCTTTCGTCTCTTTTAAGCACGTCTTAGACAGGTAAACATTAACAAGTTTCTAATCAGAAACTTTGCACAGTTGTCTTAAATCTGTCCAGAGTTTTTCACAGAATTCGCACTGTCATACCCACTGATTTTGCAGTGTGTATTTCGTACGTTTTGATTCGAAATCCGTTTTTTTCTTCTTCTGTGTTGTTATATAATAACTTTTACAGCATGAATTTGTGTGTTATTGTATATGAATATTCTTAAGTCAGACATTAGCAGCTTGTGCCCTGCCTGCTCCTAAGCGAATTCTCTTAAGAATAAACGATTAAACTTATTAATTATTTTTGAGTAATCTCGCCCGCGTGTGGTTTACGACACGAACAAGCTATGCTTTAGCTGTGATGCGTTCCATAGAATGGACTGACCCAACAGCCTAATGGCCCTGGCTAACCCTGGATTGTTTGGGAATTCGATGGCGCCCGAGCTACAATGCTGTCGGCCCCAGGGGTAAATCCCGTGAAGAATCAGTGCATGCGAGGTGCCATCTAACAACAGGAGCGTTCGCCAACTCTTAACGCCTTTGCAGCTCGTTAGTCAGGTAGGTGGAGGAAACCTAATGAAAGCGTCGAAGCAGATCAAGTGATACCAGCTGCAAAGCTTTGTGGTAGATTCTTGTCGTCTTGGCGACTCGTGATCCCTGATAATCCTTTGCAGAGCTTCATCAAGACCTGATTCACACTTCATGCCAGCAGCCAGCGGAACGAACGTTATTACGGAAAGCTTAAGTAGCTTGGGATGGGATGCTAGACTAAAAGGTGGTACGTCCCGGGCTAAGGTGCGCCCTGATGCCTGCCTGCCGCTGTCATCCTCATAAAGTCAAATGATTTCCTCGCCTCGTTTTCCCTTACCCCCCCCCCCCCTCCCCCACCCACGCTGGCTCGTAAAGTAACGCGTTTAAAATTGGAAATTGCCCTTAATGGAAGGAGCACCTTAAGTCTGAAAGGGTTTGTGGAGTTAAGGAGGCTATTCAGGAAAGGAGTGCATGAAAATGACGGGCTGAGGAGGCGGGGGAGGAGGACGTTATAAATTTGCCGCTTGGGACTTCACCTCGTCTTGATGTTGTAGCGTCGTGAAGGATGTTCTGATTTTAGAAAGCGTAAACGTTGTTGTAACTATGGTTGCACGTCAGCAGTCAAACTATACCATCACGAGTTTGCAATTGTCACGTGATACTACACTAAACGGAAAGTTTGCATTGGTTTCTCCCTGGTGATAAGAGAATTTTTTTTTTTTTTTAAAGAAATCTTTCTATCGCCCGAGGTTGAGTAGAACTCACGGACCTAACCGAAACCCATAATAACAACATCACTAAAACGTCTGCTTGGGGGTTTGGTTAACATCTCTAATGTGTGCGTGGTGGCCTTCTGGGCCACTGCACTGCGATTGAGGTTGCCATGGAATGACCTAGCCGTCGACGCGCCATTAAGCCTCAATTCCCCCCCCCCCCCTGCTTTATTTCCAAAGCTTTCTCAATCTGCATTATTAACATTATAAGCAAGAAAGTAGTAATAGCGATAGCAAGATCTGATTGGGTGTTGTGTTCTCACGTCATCTGCTTCGGCCAATCAAAATGGACGATATACGGACGATTGTCTAAGAGCCAGCCCTTGAGCGCCATCTCATAACAAAATTAGAAACATTGGGGAAGAAGTCATGGCTCTACTACAGTACTGTCCGGATCTTGGATGAAAAATAGCATACGCGGCTGGGTTGGACAATATGGCCGCCGAAAGCGCCGCTGATGCGATTGATTTGTCTTGTTGTCGCATTATATTCACCGAGGGCGACACCTTCCGTACAAAGTGCCAACTTTCCTTTCATTGCACCATTTTCTGGATACACGAACGTGTCGCTTTTTTTTTTTCAAGCGCAGAGACATATAGCTTAACCGTGGCTGAGTGATAACTTTAAAAACTATTTAAAATACTTTAATATATAATAAAAATTTGTCACACAAATTTACTTAAAATTAAAATTATATTTTGAAAACCGCAACTAGCTTCCAACAGATGTCGCGACTCTCCGTACAAAAATTCACCGATGCGATTTGCCAATAATTCCCGAACAGACCTCAAGATATGGGACAGTCGTGGCGTCCGTTTTGTCTATTCCCTCTAATTCGTTGTAGGTCGGGTCGGATAGTTTACTGGCCACGGAGAAATGCAGAGACAGCAATGCAGACTGAGAAAAAACAACTCGCACCTGACAAAAGGACAAACAAAGAGGGAGAAGTGTAAGGCCAACTGAGATTTAATAGCTTCTACTCTGCAGGTGTAGGGAGAGGTGGAAAGCCGCGAGGGGGAAGTGGAATAATGGCTGACAATGTGAATTCATTTACGACCAATTCGTTCTCCCACACGTGGTGAAGGACGTTGCCCACCGCCGTTGCCCACCAAGAGGGGAAGGAGGGGGGGGGAGGGGGAAGAAAGGGTCTCTCATACCATTTCCAAGCACATCAGCCGTCCTTTTCCAAGCCGTCCTTAGATTCGTCACCAGCTATTAGCTGCAAGGAGCTAAAATGCAAAACATGAAAGCGTGAAATAAAATGGTGGCACCCATCCTACCCGTTCCCCATTCACCAGATCCAAATGGTAGTAAGGATATTCTGTATGGAACAAGAAAAAGTTGGTTACTTTCAAGTTTTGAGCTTTCAAATTTTACTTTGTGTTTGCATGTTTTGCATTTTTATCTCTTTGTGTACTGAGAAAACTTTGCAAATAAAGCAAAATTGATAGTGCTTTTGCTGTTATTGTGGATGCTACAACAGTTGGTGCATTGCATCTTTTCAAAAAGAATTATGACTTCCCTACTGAAGACCAGCGTAACAGCAACCAAGATCATCTCGCAGTTTTTGCTTTTATTTTGTTTTGTTTTTGCTATTTTAGGGAACACGAACCCAAACTGGATTACCTGCCCCACGACGATGAGAGGGACAATTTAACTGGAAAAATCCAAGTGGAAAACCCAGGGTCTTTGACATGTCACAATCGACATGAGCACGAGACACCACAGGATCCTCAGTAGTCTCACAGTGGGATGTTACTTTACAATGCTTCTTTGTAAGTTTGAACTCATTAAACCTCAGGTTCTTTTTCACTCCAGAACAATAGACAGCATAAAATCGAACAATGAAAACAACACAAAACACTACAACAAAACGGCAGTCGATCATCGTGTTTCTTTGTTTCTTAAAGCCACATAAGTAAAACACATGCGCCCTCAAAACCGCTTCTAAAAAAGTGTGATTTGAATTTTTGTGGACAAAGAATTTAGACTTATTTTATCATTACAGTGGTACGGGGAACACGTCTACTCTTAGATATGAACTTAGCCAGGAGAAGTCAGCAAAATATTTTACTAACACCAAAGACTAACAAATTAAAAACCCAAAAGGGACCATTCTAAGGGTGAACGAAACCAAAATATTGCCACTCAAAATAAAGACATCAAAAAAAAAATATCTGTTACCAATTTTCTCAGTTAGGACTAGAAAAGGTGGCAGCCATTTTTGCTTTCATATCACTACTTTGATTAGCGGTAACTTGATGGGTTCTTTCACCCATTGGGTTTTTGACAGTTTTCTGTCTTTGAATTTAGTAATAGTTATTGGTGACAAACTCACGTTTATCGATTTTCAAGCCACGACTACGAGGATTTGTCCGGCGAGACTATGCAAGTGTCGAGGGGCGTAGCCCCGAGAAATTTGCATAGTCAAGCCGGACAAATACTCGCAGCCGTGGCTTAAAAATCGATAAAAGTGATTTGTCACCAATAACACATATCACGGTTGGGACGTCAAGCTAACTCGTATTTAATTAAAATGTTTTGAATTGATGATACTGCTTCATGAAATACGGTAGTACCTTACGTCAAAATGAATGAAGGTCATTCCATTTTAGTTTGTGGAGGGGAGGTGGGTATTAGACGGACGAAGTCCTTTAGCAGGTAGGCAGACTAGGCTACGCTCAAGTTTGTGGAAGGAGGGGAGTGGGTGAGAGTTTGAAAGACGCGTCTTTTGCAAGGTTTGGCTGGTAAGCTAGCTCGCTCGCTCTGTTCAGAGAGAATAAACTTCGATATGTGAGGGAGCAGGGATGGAATTGTGCCGACATTCTGGCAAGGTAAGTAATTCTTTTTGTGCGTTTGTAGTTTCAGAACTGTTTCAAATCAGCGGTAATAACCTAATAGGTGTATCGGTAGGAATGAAGGTCATTCCATTTTAGGTTGTGGAGGGGGGGGGGAGAGGAGTTAGACGGAGGGAATAAACTTAGTTATGGGCCAGACATGTGAGCGTTAGCAGGAAAAGGATTTCATTTGGGACATCCCGGCAAGTTAATTCTTTCATGCGTTTTTTATTGCGTTACGGTTTTCGACGCTGTATAATTTTGGTTGTTGGTGTGTGCGTTCCCGTCGCGTGATCCGGAAGTGTCAAAAGTGTTGGTTATCGGCAAAAGTGTGGGTTATCGAAAAAAGTGTAGGGTAACTTGCTAACCCAACACTTTTTTGTGATGACGCACACTTCTGCTCACGGTTAACGGGATTTAACCTACGGAAATTTAGCATGACGTTGACTCAGCGTGACGTCACAGCCGTGGTATAAAAAATATAAACATGAATGGCTTGGATTTGGATAGTATGAATACCTGATATACCACTGAAAATTAATGATTTTTTTGCACACTGTTGAAAGAATGCATGCGTATACAAAATATTAGTTTTCCTCCCTCAGGATGGGAAAGGAAATATCTATAATCAACAAAGAGTAAATCAAAAGATAAAGGGTAAACAAATTAAACAGTCTGCCTTAACGACTGTTTAAATCTACTTAGTTTAAAATTCAGTTTCTGCATTAAACATTTAAGCTCTAAAGACACAAAATTAGTGAAACACACAGAAATATTTGGGGGAGGAGGGAAATTGAAATAATAATTGGGTCCAAGAAGTCCCTGAATATATTTGTGGAGGGGGGGGGGCTTTAAGTTATCCTAGCCCTGTAACCCAAATTATTTTCAGCAATTTTAGTGCTAGTGCCTGTGAAACATTTAAAAATTCAATTTTAAGAATAATTTTTTTTTCAATTTCAATAAATGTCTTATAAATTTAATTTTACCAAATTGTGGCTCTTAATTTCTGCCCCTCTCCTCCCCGTCCAGGGTGGGCCACTTCATACTATTTTTTTTCTAAACTCTTTCGCTCTCTTCGATGGGAGAGGAAACGGGGAGAAAAAAAACGAACGTGGTCTGCCGTATTTTATAATATATGTTCATTTATTTTTGACGTAATATAGCAGCCACAGACGACCAGAATGATGAAAGAAGCAGCAGGGTGGTAAAACGTGGGGGCGAGAGGGTAATTACCAGCTCGTGGGGACCAGACTTCACCTTGATAAATCAAATATGGCGGCAGGGTTAGGGCCATAAGACGGGGGCGTATTCCCCACTTCATTATGATGCATTACTCAAAAGACCACGGTAATCACATGGAAGGTCTTGATGTATTAGCTCCAGATCGAGGAGAGGCACTGAGGTGCTTCTGGGTTTTCAGCCTAGTGGCTCGCATTACTTTACACCCGTTACAGCACCCCGGGTCTTGTTTGGTTATTAGTTCTTTCTAACGAATTGCCCCGAGTATGGAACTGAAGACAAGGAACATGCTTCTTTTTCTTTTATGCCCTCACTCCACTTTTAAAAGCTATAAATACCCCATTTGGCTGTTTCTTTCCAGTCATTTGTTATGGCTTTTATGAGCATCATTATTTCTTTGGCAACACACATGCCGAACCCCTAAGAGTTCAGTGTGCCCCCTTCAAAATTGTGTTTATTATAAAGGGAACTTGAAGTTCGACAACCCTTTGGTTTTTTGTGAAGTTTTTTTTTGTAGCCTTTCAGATTCCTGAGATGTGGGGCTGGAGGGAGTGGGGTTACACAAAAACCAGCTTCTACCTTGCAAGTAAATTTTGCAATTGAAGGAATTTTGACATAAAGAAATTGAAGAAATGCCTGTAATGGGAAAGTTCACAGCATAACTGGTTGGTTGAAATGAATACTGTTGCAGAAGAAAATTTATTCAAAATTCAGAGCTGAACAATATGTAATTATTGGCAGGGATTTTTCTATTTATATTTTTTACGAGAGTTTTTCAGGTTTCAACTTTTTGATTGTCCTGAACTGATTTTTTGTTATTTTGTTTGGATTTTCTTAAATACTGTTTCCCCCCCCCCCGGCCCCCCCCGCTTGGTCAAGAGAAAAATTGGTTACATAGCACAACGTAATGTAATTATTTTGACGATGTATTTCTTCTGCACATTTTTATTGCTACTTGTAGACCAATCTTTGGTGGTCGTATAGTTGTTGTCTGTAAGATTCCTGCAGTGTGAGGCCTGGAGGGAGTGGGATTTACATAAAATCAGCTTCTATTGCAAGGAAATTTTACAACTGAAGGAAGTGTAAGAGAAAAAAATTGAAGAAATTCCTATGATGAGAAAGTTCTGAGCATGTGTAACTTGTTTCAGAAGAGTCTGTTGCAGAAGAAAATTTATTCGTACAACTGAACAAAATGTAACTATTGGCAGTGAGTTTTATGTTTATGTTTTACCAGGATCATTCTGGTTCCAATCTTTGTTTTTCTTGACCTGATTTTTTTTTGTCAATTTGTGTGGGTTTTCTTAAATACTGTGTTTTTTTCTCCTTGGGGCAGAGAAAAATCGGTAACATTGTATGCTGTAATGTCATTTGACTACGTTTTTATTCTAGAAATTTGTATTGCTAACTTTGCTTTAGCTGTATACATTTATTTTTAATTCTGTTATAATTGTAATTTTTAATTTGTAAAAAATGCACCACGTACACGGTTTGACTCTTTGTGGGGCGTTCGATCCTTTTCCCTCCTTACGTATTATTGTTTTGCACTGAAATGGTACCTGAATAGACTGTAATTTCACTTCACATACAATGGTAAACTACAAACGGTGAACAGCAAAATGCGATTTAGAACGTGGTTACTCCCACGTCGTGTAGACGTGTACGGCATTCATTCGCTCCTGGCATGACCTATCCATTCTAAGTCATTGCATGGGACAACCCTTTGTGGACAAACATTAATCCGTTTAGTTCCTAAAAAGGACGTCATGCTGTTGACACTCGTTCAATAGGCCTAATGACCACTGCCATAAACAATGTCAACTAACGCATGCGTGGCTGCCAGTGAATGGCCACTTCCGGTTGACTAGCCACAATCAGGAAGCCATTATGGTTTGGCTCATGGAGTATTTCGGGTAAGAAGCATGGGGTTGACATCGCCATACATTCGGGATGAGTAGGGGGCGTTCTTAATTTTGTGAAATTTATTATTTATTTTTTTTCCCAGTCGCCAGATGGCAGAGTTTGCACAAAGACAGTAAACTCTCACGTTTCGGATGAGAATTCAAGTGTAATCACTGGTTTACGTAATTTTAATTGGATTGGCAAAAGTCGAAATTACTGGGCAGATTTCCTTGCTGAGAAGAGTGCCAGATCTGACTGTGAGTGTATAGCAGCATACCGTACTACCGTACAAGGGTTTGTCAACACTTACCTGTTCTGAACTTAATAAATTATTGATGGTTGACACTGTGAAGGATTATACTGAGTTTAAAGGGCAATTACATCCATTTTGTCATGCATGTTTGACTTTTGGATCACTTACACAATAACTAAACACAAGAATTGCGGTAAGAATACGTTACTTACGTCCGATATAACAATTTAATTACTGCATCACCAAAACACGATACGGAGATCGCCATTGTTTTGCTGGAACGCTCAGAAATTAATGCCGACAGATGTCACTTTTCGATTTCGACTGGCAGCCGATTGAGATAGCTGTATTGACTGTGAGGAGCTCAAGCGTCTAACGGCCTTAGCTGGCCGGCAGTGTAGGGCCAGCTAAGGCCGTCAGACGCTTGAGCTCCTCACAGTCAATACAGCTATCTCAATCGGCTGCGAGTCGAAATCGAAGAGATCCGTCTGTCGGCATTAATTTCTACGCGTTCCAGCAAAACAATGGCGACCTCCGTGTCGTGTTTTGGTGATGCAGTAATTAAATTGTTATATCGGACGTTCGTAACGTATTCTTACCGCAATTCTTGTGTTTAGTTATTGTGCAAGTGATCCAAAAGTCAAACATGCATGTCAAAATGGATGTAATTGCCCTTTAAACAGAATCATATAAAGTGCCTTAGGGGCGAAGAGTAACTCTGGCGTATCACAGGTCGCTGCCAGTACATTGAAAATATAAATTCCACCCACAATGTGACAAGAACCAGAACAAGGAATTCTTTAGTACGCCAACCTAATTACCAACTCAGCTATTATGAGACAAAACCAAGTCCAAAAAAAAGTTTTGCATTTTTTTTGTAATACAACGCAATTCGTCGAAAAGCGTTCTTTGCCAATCTTATGTGTTCTAGGTTTAAACGACTTCGCTCTAGAGACGGTTTTATATATTTTTTTAAAGTATATAAATAAAAATTGGCATTGTTTTGAAGTAATTTAAAGGATATTGAAAAGAACATCTAATCTCCAACAAGAGTCGATCTCAGAAATGATGCCTCTTCCCTGCCAACAACAAATAACGACATCAACAACAGCAACAAACAGCAACAACATACAATCAGTAGTGGCGCCAGCCAATTCAAGATAGGGGGGCAATGATTCCCCGACAGGGGGGCAAAGAAAACGAACATTTTTTGTTTATATTTGTACTACTTTAGCAGGGGCCCGCCGAAACCAGCTAGGGGGTATGGGGGAGCGCTGCAAGGTCCCCCAGCGGGGTCCGGGCGGAGCCCCGGAAGCTGAAGCGTTTTATGTAGTTTCAAGACTTATTTTGGGCTTTCCGAGACACGTTTGCACCACATTGTTAAACAAATGTCATATGTTTTTCGTAAAAATTCTTTAGCATGAAAGGTCGTAAAAACCTAATTGTGATCAAAATTCTGGTTTTTTTTTACACGTTTTATTTACAAATTAAATTAACTGATGAATTCAATTTTTTTTAATATTATTAAATTAACGTTAACTAACACTGAATAATTTAGGTTTGAAAAATATTTAACCATAACAAGAACACACAGTTAGCCGTCATTCTTGTTGTGAGTTGGGCTTTTAAATTCGGGCCTTTTAGAAATAACTGGTAAGACATTGGCATCCCAAACGTGTCTCATAACTAAGATGCCTGTCAAATCATGGAGTTGATGGTCTAATGCAGCAAATCAAGTTTCAGTTTAGCCACTTACTGTACACGATTTTCGCTCAGTTCATTGGTATCACGAATTCAAATGACGAAAATTTAACTAGAATCCTTAACAACTTTTGTTTTGTAGTGTACATATTTAGTTAACGTTTCTGCATGAACTACGACAGCAATTAAATGTGGAGGTGATGAGGACTACTGTAGCAAAACGGCAAACTCTATTTTGTGCGTTTCGTCCCCAAATTTTTACGAATTTTATTTCGTCGTGTGGACTCAGTCTTCCGGCTGTTCCCCGACGACAATCTCGGTTACTCCCCGACAGGGGGGCAAGGCTTCCCCGACGCGGAGGGGGGGGGGCTCTCGTACCCCTTGCCCCCCCTGTGGCGCCACCACTACATACAATAACAATAACAAAAAAAAAGAAGAAACTGAAAACAACACTAACAACAATGACAGCAGCAATAACAGTAACAACAACACCAACAACAATAAAACGCTAGCAACAATAACAATGCTAACAACAATAACAATGCTAACAACAATAACAACAACAACAATAAAAACACCATCAGCAACAATAAAAACACCCACAACAACAATAAAACAACAACAACATCTAACAACAAACCAACCAACAAACTTACCACCAGTAGGCTAACTCACCACACAATAAAAACAGAAGGAAAACACGTGCTGTTCTGATTATGAAGTACTAGAGGGTTACTCCGGTCTCAGGCTTTATTGTTCTGGTATCAAGTTTCAAATTGTTTTAAGTACTATCTCGTTGTTGTTCTGATATTGTGAGAGGTTCTTGTCCAGAAACTGTTTTTTTTTTCAGTCTATCAGGGAGCAGCTAGTTTTTTGGTTTGTTACGACCTAAGTTTCTGAGTTTGTCAGGGAATTTACAGTGTTGTATATTGTGTGCGCGGCGTATCTTGAGTTCTGCACTTATTTTGTGATCGGCGACGTCTTCCTGGAGGGGACGGTTTTAATCGACGGACGCCATTGTTTTTGTAACTATTTTGGATACCAACAAGGCACTCTGCTACCAAAAACATATAATCGATTATTTGTGTTGATTGTGGGGCGAACTCAAGATGGGCCGCGGAGACTATAGGCATTTTCGTTGTATTGCAAAGAGAGGCAACAGACTAAACGTTAATTATTGAAAGCGCCGTAGAAAATTAACAAAAATACTATTCGGTCAAAATAGTAAAAGTCATCGGAAGAAATCCTAGAATCATGCATTTGTTAATGGAACTTGGGTGAATAAAATGTTGAAAGCTGGACCACTGGAATCAAGCTGCGAATTAAATTTTGAGTCTATCAGGCAGCAGAATAAAAACTATAAATTCATTATTCATCTTTCATTGTGCAGAAATGCGTATGGGTGAATGAATTTTCCAAATATTTTTCTCATGAATTCATAAAAAAAGGGGAAATGAGATAAAAAAAAAAGGGGGGAGGGGGAGGGGGAGATACGTGTGAAGGAATGAGGATGAGGCGCATTCTCGACCCTATAATTTGCCATTCCCACCCTAAACTACTGGGTGCTT